>JAUEKR010242013.1:0-14280 GCA_031762895.1 Corambe burchi
GTCAATAAAAGAGAAAACTCAAGTATGTAAAGTTATATTTCATTCTTAAGTCTGTTTATTGGTTAATGATGTGATTTAAATAAAAACATGAATTTAGTTGTCTAGCAATTTATTATGGATGCATGTTTATTTTCTTGCTACTTTTTCAGCTAAAGATGGAGAAGAAAACTTTGGAATGAGTGATTTAGATTCTGATTCCATTGATGACGCAGATTCAATGTCAATGTCAAGGTCCCCTAGTCTGGATAATGGTGAACAGGATGAGCTTCACTATCGCGATGATGCATCTATCTGTTCATTTGGTAAGTGATCCAAGTTTAGTTAGAATATAACAAAACTGAAATATCAATGGACAAATATGTTTAGTGTAAATGTTTGGTACAATTTATTGGGAATAAATATGGAGTGAGATCTCATCTAGAACAAAACTGCATGTTATTTCATTTTAGAGGTCAAATTACTCAATTGATAGTGCGGTGGTCTAATATTAAAGAGACCAGCAAACAACCCTCAATTTCTCTGATTATTTCAGTGGCATCAAGCTGCTGTTCGTCAAAAAAAAATGAATTGGAAGCTAATCTCTTTACTCTCAGCAAAAGTAAAGTTGATGTAACATTTCTCTGTAGTTCCAGACCATGTAATTATCAGGTGGTTGCCATTGTAGATGTTTAGCACCTGTTATTTTAAGATGCTCAATGAATTATAAGATCTGCTGAATAAATCAATTACAATATATTTCTTTTATTGTCAATATTTTCTTTCATGGGCCAAGTTTTTAACTCACTGGGGATATTACAAATTACCACACACAGCTGTTTGCTTGAATAGAGTTTTTACACTAATCCAAATTCCACTGTGTTTGTTATTGAGTATTGGGCTAACTTTAAATTTACACTTTTATTTATAGTCTTTGTGGCAACAGAATTGTTAATATGAATTGTTTAGATTGCATGCATCTAGTTGTTTAACAAATATGCTTCTGTGCCAGACAATATGTCTGGCACTATTGATAACCTGTGTAACTGCCCTTGACATATTTGTCCGGCAAAATAAAGAGGTATCCTAGCACCTCCCAAAAATTGTATTTCCAGCAATTTTTAAGGAAGATAATTTCATGACTGAAATGAGTTAACATTAACACATGTGATGAGATGCTCAATACGTTAAAAGTTCTGTTGAAGAAATCAATTTCAGTCTGTTTTTTTTAATTGTCAATATTTCCTTTGGGGGTCATGTCTTATCTAATTTTCATTAACAAATTTTTACCTTCAATTCTTTTTTTTGTGTTAGATTCTGCAGATAAAAATTCTATTCCATCTCATGACGCTGATATGCGATCCATGTCAAGATCTCCACCAAGGAGGAGAGGAAGAAATCGCAGAAGAAAAAAGCGTGATGTTGAATATGATATGCTCTCTGTCTGTATGATGCCACGTTAGAACATAGAGAGCAATCACCTGATACTTTTATTTATCTTTAATCACTATATTCATCCCTGAGGGGGATTTTAGTCTTTTGGTATTTCATTGTAAATCGAGCCACGCCAGAGTTTAGCGAGTCAATGTAATCAATTAATGTAAATAACCTTGCTCTATTGTTTTTAGGTAAATACCTCTTAAACCTAAAAGCTCAGTCTTCATTAATTTAGTTAAGTTTTATGAACAGACTATGAAAGATATTATAATTCTATTTTGTCTTATTGTACCTGAATGCTATGCAGTAGAATTAGCTTATAGCAAACTCAGTTGTAAAGATGTAGCAATGGTATTTTTATGAAATGACTACTATACAATACTAAATACAAATATGTAACAAACTTTGAACGTAGGCATCAATTTTCGTGCTCCCCAACCAGTCGACTGTATGTTTAAAAATGATTGTTGCATGACTATTAAAGGTTATTGTTTTTAAATTTTTTTGAAATACCATAACCCCCAAAAAAGCCCATTCTTCAGTATATTATGTAGCCTAAAAAAAAAAAGACCCAAGCTTTAGTGAGTAGTTATGTTTAATCAACAGGCTTATGTTTTCTTTTTTAAAATTAGGATCTCTAGGTGCAAATTCTATTCCATCTCACGATGCTGACATGCAATCAATGTCAAGATCCATACCAAGATGAATATAAAAAAGTATTAGGGCCTTGCTAAAAGCGTGATGTTTAACATGTCTTGCACTTATTAGTATTAGAGATAGAATGTACAGTACAACCAGCCAAATATTGTTTTACTTTATCTCTCATTAATGATTAAACCCCCAAAATGACACCTCTGGATAACGACAGAATCTTGAGGTCTGTCTTTGTCGCTATTAAGAGGTGTCATCATTGAGAGGTTGCATTGTATCACATTCATATGTTGCCTTATCTGTACCAACCAACACTCTGTTTATCTAAATAAATCTATGTGTGTATATATCGAATTCTATATTCTTGCTTTAATTACTGTACTACATTATTACTACCATGCAAGTTTTTGATAGAAGTAAAATCAATGTGTTACTGTTGCTAGTGTTACATTCATACCCACTCATAGTATGCCACTAAACATCAATGTTTCAACTGATAATGAACTTGATATATAATTTCCGTCATGGAATTGTAAAAATGAATCTCTCAGATGACAGAAGACAAACAGTGATATTAACAATCTTGAATTTTAAACTGAATTATAAGAGAAATAGACTCAATGTTACAATGAATTCAAAGCTTTAAAGAGATATGATATATAATCATATTCTTTTCATATTGTTGATCAGCACCTGAGCATAAGCCATTATGGTGGGTATCTCTACGACATAGGGAAATAAAAACAATACAATGGTACCACCCGCTGACGACATCCCTGAATTTAATTTTTCTGTGGTCTTATTTGTCTTTCCTTTTACATATTATACTATAAGTAATGAAACAACTCAGATAATCACATAAAATTCTCTGGTCACAAGACATGTCGTTATTGGGAGATTTCATTGTATACAAAAACATAACATAATAAAAAATGAACACAATAGGCCAACTCCTACAGCATATTTTTATATTTATTCATCATTCAAGAAGATCAATGAATTTCCATTTTTAATGAGTCATATTTGCTTATATAAATCATTGATGACTCTTAAGGATAGATAAACAAATCGAAACTACATAACAGTATCACAGTCAAAATCACATATAACAAAAATGATTTTCACATGACTCATGATGCTTGGATGGAAAAAAAAAACCAAAACTTTCTTCTATGCAAGTATGTATGCAATATAATTAGTCAATACATATCAACAAAATCACTCACATGGTAAAATATAATCATTGCTTTGAAAAGAAGAAGAGAAAAAAATCAAGTCTTGTATTAAAATTTCAACAACACATGACAAGTATAATTATAATCATGCAAAGTTTCATCACACCAAAGTATAATGGATGAATCATTAAATTAAGCAGCCAAATATTCCACAAAAGGTATAAATTACTTGCGTATGATCCCAACAACCCCCCCCCCCCCTAATAAAAAACAAAACAAAAAAACAAAACGAAGAACAAAAAATTAGTTGATCTATTCTTTAGTAATGAATAATGAAATCAAATTAATACTAATAATAATTGTGATGAGCCTTTTCGCAATAGTTGAAATCATAAAACTTTCAACTTATAACTGGATGGTGAAGTGGTTATGGCATTGGGTTGTAGATCAGAGTCAGTGGTTTGACTCCCGTCTGAGGCATAGTGGTAAACCCTTGAACAAGATTATATGTACTTATAGATTACGTTTGTGGTGCAGATCTACAGTGATGGTCAGTTTAATGTAAAAAACCTTTTTTTTATAAGTCAAAATGTCCTTTGGAGATAGAGTTACATACAATAACAACTGATAAGAAAGTCATCAATAATATGATTGTTTCACTTGAATGTTATGGCTAACTTCAAATGAACAATAAAACTGTGTTTAGTACAATGTTTATCTGCCTAAATATGCTAAAAATTTTAATAGACGTAACCATCAAAAGTAAGCAAATATTTCTTAGTAGTTTACCAGAGATAGAATCTATTTCCATAAAGAGAAAAGAATATGAAATGATTACGCAAAGTAACAGTATCAATGCCATTCAAACAGTAAATACAGTCACCTCACCTTCCCAAATCTCTCTCACTCACAAACCAAATACTTGCTTACAAGCCCTCTCTTTCCATTTCACAACTGCTACTATTACAAGGCCATAAGCCCTATTAAAATGTCAATAATAATTTAAAAACAAATCATTGTTCAAACTCAAACACTGTAATACATTAATAATAATAATAATACAATAATATAACATTTTATTAATCATTTAAGTGTGAATGGCACTCAAGTTAGTTAATGCATAATATAAAATAGATATTTGTGATATTTACATTACAATACATACTTTATATAAATCATACTAATATAATACACATGGCCGTCTAAAACAAGAGTCTACTTAAGAAACAAAAACAAAATATAATAAAATAACATATGCAAGTATTTGTAAAAAGTGCTTTAAAAAGCAGTTAACTAACCAATCTATTGTCAATTTGGTTATCGAGGTCAATTTTCAGTACAACCTTTGGATAGTGACAGACTTCAAAAAGAGAATTAAGTCACTTTTCAAGACTTTGTAATTCATACTTTTTCACTCACTAGTAATCATGATTTTTTTTCCCTTCTAATTTGAAAGCATATAACAATATTAATCAAATATTTGATCTTCAAATGTTTCCTTATTGTGAGGTTGCACTGTAACTGTATCTTACCTAACCAAGAAAAAATGCTAAAAAAAATATTATGCAAAGCACTTGTATCATCGTATTTGCTTTAGTAGCCATATTATGTTACAAGTGTAACTTACAAATTATAAAGGTCCTACTAATAAATCATAATAATAATAAATCTGTATGCTCTGCCCTATTTATTCTATGACAAAACTCCAATCAGAGGAACATTATCAATCGCAAAGCTGCTCCTTAATACAAAGTGTTGCTAAATTTAAAATCAGACAAATTACAACTTTAATAAATTAAGTTTTTATTCCTCTGTGCCATATCAATCAAATGGAAATTTCCATAAAGGAAATATGATATTAACCGGTTTACTTTTTTTACTCATACACTAACACAAGATATATGTCAAATGCAGTGGAATCTCTATAATGGAGAAACCCTGCGAATTGACAAAGAATCCAAGGATGCTAATAGTTTACTTATGTAACCAGAAAACCCTGTTAATAATGACAGTTTCCTAATCCTGTAAGTGTCCCAATTCGCGAGGTTCTCAAATGCACCTGTTAAATTACTATTGTTTATGCCACATTCGGGTTAAATATATATGTTACACCAAAACAAATTAAAATCATCCAAGTGATCAATCAATGATCCACAATTCATTTGATCAAAATTTGCAAGCAAGTATCTCAGAACGCTTAGTGATAATGTATACCTAATTATGAAGACAAGGCTATACTGGAATCCTTTTCCACAATTGCACTACCAGCACCACCATCACTACTTTCATTGCCACCAAACTTCTTCTTGCTAATGCCCATCAGCAGAAGAAGGGCTGGGATATGGATAAGGGTAAACCTAAACAATTTCCTTGACGAGTTGCTGTCCCCATTGCGGTAAAACTTCCACCCGAGATATGACAGGTAAAAGTTGAGAGGTGCCGAATCGACAGCAAACGTCCAGGCAGTGACTCCGAGGATAGGAGCCGCAAAACACATACCGGTCAGAAGAAGACAGTGGCGGAATGCAACGCGTTGGCACAAGGATGGGTCTACTACAGACATCATGCGGTAACCTGCTCTCGAATAGTCTGGGCGTAGATTCCAACTAAGGGCGTTGAAGTGGGGAAACTGCCACGAGAAAAGAATTCCTCCTAATAGCCAAGCACCTGAAACAAAAAAAGAGAAGAAAAAAGGAGAGTAAGCATAAATCAAATAAGATAAACATAACTGATAAATACAATAAAGAGAAAGTCAAGATAAAGCTGAAAATATAGAAACAATGTGAATGAGCTCAACAAAATTAGGGACAAAGACAAAACTGAATGTTTCGGCATTAACACTTGTTCAACAGATAGAATGCAGTGAAGAATTTTGAAGACCTCATTCACACCTTTCTATATTTTCTGCATTTCTTGCTCCAAGGTAGACAATTGATATTTAAGATGAAGTTCTTCGGGGTTTTTTTAACATTAGAGGCTACATGTATCTATCTCGAAGAAGAGAACTCTCATTGACTTCTTAGCCTTCGTAATCAAGTGAGAGGAGATAAGTGAACTCCAGGATAGAAAAAGAAGCCAGACTTAATTACAATTTAGCTGTCAACAGTTATGCAAACAGATACTAATTTTAAAACTTAAGTGATATGAATAGAGGGATATAGTATTTTTATAAAGATCAAAAGCTCTAACATAACAACTAAGGTAAAAATATAAGACTAGGGAACATATTAAATTTTCCCCAGTCCCATCATTATACATCTCCATCACTTAATACTAGTGAGTTTGGTATGTGACGACTCACTAAGATGTGGATAAGAATTGTTCCAGGTAATATAATACTTCTGATAAAGACATCTTTAAATAAGGAATAAACTGGGAATAACAATATTTGTGTTCCCAATTTTGTTTTTTGCTAGATATCATTAGTAATGTGAAAAAAATTCTAAATTACATGATTATGTAGTCCCAAGCATATCATTATTAAAGTTGTCCACTAACAAGCGGTCTTACAGTACACATTATTCTTGTACTTTGAAGAAGAAGAAAAAGTGAGTAATTTAATAATAAAATAAAGAAGGAACCTTTTGACAAAGAAAACAAGAATACATACCAGCCTCAAGACCACCAGTGCAAGCCGCCCATCCCATCATAGGAGGAATGGCTCCAACCACTGATCCAACCCATGTGTTGACCACACTCAAACGCTTCAACGGTGTGTAGACTAGTGTGTACAGGCCAAGGTTGAATGCTCCAAGGGCAGCTACTGTCGTGTTGACTCCAAGCATCAGCATGGCAAGGCCGGTACAGCTTGTTACTGCAGCAAATGATACAGCATGGAGTGGACTGAAAATGAAAAAGACAGCACCAATGTGTAAAAATAAGTCATCATCTAAACACGTTGCTGGAAAATATAAAACGGCTACTTCATAAATAAAATAAATGAGAGCATAAGCAATAACAGTGAACAAGGTACTATTTAGTTGAGTGACATAAAGGGTAATTAAATTAACCATCAACATATGTGTGACAAACTGCAAAAACCATTCACATGGGCCAGGTGAAAAAATTGAGATATCTGTCCTATATGTTTCGCCAGCCTTCCCTGATTAATATGCATTTTATTTGAAACTTTTACCTTTACTAGAACCTGAGATATTACATTTCTAATACAGGGAGGAAGGAGAACTTCAAACGGAGATGAATGGAGTCAAAGTTTGAGTATCTTTTAAAATTGCAGTTTGGTGGTGTTGGTAAAATCAATTTAAAACAACTTATAGTGCCAATGCCGTTTTGATATTCTGCTAGTATAAGTAAATGTATCAATGAATGGTTTATTACTAAAACCTCAATTTTCATACAATAGCCAAAATTAACTTAATGGGACTCTAGTGAAACTTAGTGAAACTTTGCTGAGCGACTTGTGAATGATTTTCCCAGCTTGCCATACATATATTCTCATATAGTTCTAATATATTTAATAAATAGCAAAAGGACGTTCTGAAAATGAAAAGGAAAAAAGAGAATATGAATCACGCTTCCCCATCTTTCATCTTTTAAAAAAAAAATGCTTAAAGCTCTTTATAAAGGGGTACCAGACAGGCATGGTCATTTCAATTGCCAATTACATTTCAGTTCTTCATGGGAGTAAACAAAAAAGCTACATGAAAGAAGTGTCATTCTAGCATTTTGACATAGTCCATCTCTGACTATGGTCAGGTACTCATAGCACCTGAGTGGAGAGAGGAAATGTGTGCCAAAAATATTTCCCATGGATTTAACTTTATGCAGCCACAAAAAGGATTACAACCCAGGTCTGCTTGATTACAAACCGAGTGCCTTGCTAAAAGACCATGCTTAATGTGACTATAAAGGGGATGAGTAGGAATAGAATCATCAATATTTAATATTTTACCACAAAGAACAGAGCTGTAAAAACGAGTCGGTACAGTGCAGAGCCTTCATATTCTAATTAAATATATCAAAACATGAATAAAGTATACATCTAATAGTTCTACAGATATGTGAACAGTGAACAGTCATGAAAGAGTCAGTACACAATGCCCATTTTAAAGATTTTGAGTTATTGACACCAACAAAATCTATAATTCTTTTGTCAAATAAAACCAAATTTAGATGGATAGTTTATCATTTAATTGAGCTATGGCCCTACTCAGATGTCTCATTCAATAACACAGGAAACTCAAGTTTTCAGTATACCGGTATATCCCTATAAAATCTCATTAAACTTTGACTTTGATATAGTCAAATACCTAATTAGATTCATAATAACATGAAAACAAAACCCAAAATATCTTTTACCTCAAGAAGCCTTTCACCAAGACTCTGTTTTTTGTACGGTTCATCTGCGAATCATATGGAACTTCAAAAAACTGGAAATAATAATACAGGAATACATATTATCATTCTGAAAAGGAAATTATGCTCTAAATAATCCTCAATTTGCATCCAATAAATCATAACATGTAGAAGCTTAATCTAGTGCTTTGGAAAAAAAAAATGCAAATTACTTTAAAGATGCAACTGCGTCCAGAATTCCTATTTGTGAGTAAATCAGACATATAAAATATATGCATTAATATCAATTTTGAAAATACTGATAAAAGTTTTTAAAAAATTAAAAATTTGATTGACAAGGTTCACTCTATAAATGAATAATAAAATATTCAAAATAATAGCGAATAGATTGGCAACTTGAATAACATTTTAAAAAATAAATTGCTTCTGACAAGTTTCTATCTTTGTATATATCCAATCTATATATCATGATTTTGATGGAACCATGTCACATTTCTATTATGCTTTATATACAAAAATTTAGCTAAACTCAAATAAGATTTCGAGCCATGAAATTGATTGACACAGATACAAAACTTACCTGATTGATTGAGTTTGCAGCACAAGATGTCAAGCCAGTACCTACAGCACACAATGCAAATGTAGATGCGTTGAAGGAGCCAGGCGCAATGGCATATCCAGCAATAGCAGTGGTAACAACTAAACCTGCACAACAGAAAATAAACCCACTAAGTTGGTTTAATTTCAAGGAGGTACTCATTATCATCATAATAACATTGAATAAAAAAATTAAAAACATTTAAAAAGAAAGTTGATGTTGGTCACTTGCTTTGGACAGGTAAGAATCAAATTAATCAAGAATGCATACACTTTATGAAGTATCACAGTTGCTTTTGAAATGTCTTACAAAATAAAAATATTTTATTACAGCACATTGATCCTTAAAAAAAAAAAATACAATAATTGAAACACTATCAATTGATTTTTTCTATCGTTTATAGTGGCCATTTATTAAACAAAAGGTCACTTTCACGAGTTTGCTACAAGTGAAGTCAATTTTACATTATAAATATTTTTAATATATCATTGAGCTAATATATCTCTACATCAATTAGGACTTAACTTTAAATCCCTCTAATTGATTTCAATACAATGAAAAGAAAAAAAGTGAACATAAAACACAAAGATGTCAAATATTCTTACCAGTCAGCCTGATTTTAGAGAGCATCTGGTAATATGTAAACAACTTTTTCCATTCAATCGTCTGCTGACGCCATGTTAAGTCCTGCACAGACTCTATATTTGACCCAGGATTTGTCCTGTCTACATTGAGTTCTTTCAATTTCAATTGTAAGACTGACATTCCAGGGGAATCAGTTCTGGACGATGGACTTCTCTCTTCTACACTGCTCACAGACAGCTCGTCCAAGTGGTACAAATCCTTGCTTTTGGGGAAAAACACAGTGACATCATGTGCGACGTGCTTTGCTTTAATTTCCATGATTTGCCCCGATTTCTTGAAATGGAGAGACACTGGCTCATCTTTATCGATGTCAATGTACTGATATTTCACTCCATGGTGGGCCTCATTGGCTTCATTTTTATCCATCAGATTAGAATCATCTACTTCTGCCGAGGTAGCGGGATCAACTTTGGTCGCAAGCTACAGAGAACAATTTTAAAAAATATATATATATCTATAGAGTATAGAGAAGCAGTTTTTAATTCCTAAGAAGACTTAAAATTGGAAATTATCCTTCAAACCTAAAAAAAAAAAAAAAAAAAAGCAGTAACATCAGAATAATGCATAATTTTATAGTAAACAATATCTTTATATTTTAATTTTTCTATGTAAGTCTTAGACATTTTCTTGTAATCCTAGTTTACATAATTTATTTCCACACATACATACTCTCCTTTATCAACTTATCTAACAATCTAGGAAATGAAAGTTCTTTCAATTTTGCTAACTTACTAAATTATCTTTTGAATATTGTTACAGACAGTGTAGGATTTGCCTCCTAATTATTTGCATGGAGGTTTTTAGCAACCTATTTGTAGTTGCATCAACCTGAATTCAAACACAAGTCATTCTATCTCAGAGGCATACATCGTACCACGGCACCACCTCAATCTTTCCAAACTGTCTTCTTGATCATCTTACAAATTTTAAGATTTATATTAACATACAAATGTAAAAAAATAGAAAATAGTAACATGATATCTGATCACTTACATGACGCCTGTATCTCCGACGTGACCATGTTTGATCCTTTACTGATGAACTGTATAGCCGTGTCTGGTTTATCCATATGTCATTCGGCTTGATTGCTGGCCGAGACCACACTAATTTACTTATTTGACATGGAGTAGAATACTTAGGCATAATGAATACAGGGATCTGAATGAAAAAAAAAAAAAATATTTGTAATTATTCATTATGCTAATATAGCAGCAATTAAAAACACAATGAATATGAATAAGTCAAAATAGAGATATACTATTTAAGGATTAAGAAAATGGACTTGGATAAAATATAAAAGAATAAATTCAAAATGAGTGTACTCAAGTTTTCAATATTTCAGTTTCATACAGTTTTTTAATTGCATCACGATCCTTACTGTACAGACTTAGACCTTTCTTCAGCACTGTAACCAAGGTGTAAATTTTCACATCAATAGATAGGGCCTTAACACTATTTAGTACCCTTTTACCTTTGAGAAAATGTCGTATGGTATGGTGAGGATATTTTAGTAAATTGCATTTTGTATTTTGAGCATTATTTTAATTTTTTCGTTAACAATATTGAACAATTTTCCATTTATTCAGGTAGAAGTAGTAGTAGAAGTAAATCATTTAAAATCATTGTGGTGAAGATAACAACCTAACACTAATACACCTGTTCCATTTATGTTTATGATAGAGATAAGCCAAACCGCCACATGTAATTTTGTCAATTTATAGCACAATTTTTTTGTAAGCCAAGAATACCACCAAATTTCTAGTTTCACTTTCATTTGAATGAAAATGATCCCAAATTTTAATTCCATATCCTATTTACCAACATTCCCTCTATCTTTTACACCATTTTCAAGGAATGCAAGTGTACTTGTGCCAAAAAATGGAACATGCATTAGACTGTCATTCCATTTTTTTTACTTGAAAGGCTGAATACATAAGAATATATGCAGTTATTTTCATTTTTAATGAATACTAAACTTGTAAAAGAACACATCTGATCATTTGAATGTCACAAATTTGTTAAAATATTGTGGTTTGATTGCCTCTATGGAATCTGAGATTGATAATGACAGCTATTGACGGTTGTAACATAGAAACATGACTGGCGAGAAGGTGTTGAATAAATAAAAATCCTTCAAATTTGATCAAATCATCATCCCTCTTAACAATTTCTACGTTTAACTCATTTAAAGGATAATTTGCCATCATAATAATTATATCTATTTGAAGCAAAACGAAAAAGAAGAAAAAGAATTTCGGGTTTCTAAATGAAACTCCCCGTTGATAGCACATCAGCGTCCAGTTGATGGAACATCGCCAGTAGACTGTCCGGATGCTAGCATATCGATACCATTTTGGATATAATAGATAAGAGTTAGCCTTCAATCTTTTTGCAAAAAGTTAGTTCTATTACACTATGTAATTTCTTTATGTAATAAAATGTAAACAACCACCATGTTGGAAATAAACCATAAAACAGTACCATCATGAGGTTGTGTCTGAGCGCATTCCCCAGCATTAGAATTAGGGATGGGGGGCTAACCCCACAAGTAGGTAGGGTTCAGTTTAATAATTTAATTTAAACAGTTTAATGGAAGGGATAGGGCTTGAAGTTTGAGGCCATTAGGGTTTATTCATTAATCATCATTTTTAAATTTATTAAAAACACTTGGGAGTTGGTCTGAGACTGTAAATTAACTCGAAGTTTTAAAAGGTAGACTTAATCTAGTCTAGTCTAGATAGGGTTAGACGTCTGTCTGAAATTATCTGTAATGTTAAGTCTGGTTGATAAACCCCACAATGGGTATCAGGTATCAGATTCATCAATTTCAAAGTGTAGACTGGAATGCTTCAACGTCTTGAGAGTTTATAATGATGTCTGCACTGAATCTATTCCATTCAGGTATTGTATAGGGAAAAACGAGTGTTTCTGTGCAGTCGTTCGTTTCTGTACGTGCTTGTGTATATATGACCGTGACATGGGCATATTCACGAATCAGACGGTTTCAGAATGGCTGTATATATTCTCCGCAGTGCGGAGAATAACACTTTTTGATTATTCTCCGCCGTACGGTTGTAGCATTGGATAACAATAAGTTGACCTAAAATCAAGTTATTTTAAGTTATTTTTATCACTAGACTAGTTTATTTCTAATTAATATATTAGAAAACTAATTCCTATTGCATTTTGCACCTTTAAAACAACAATATTTTTTTATAATATAACCATCTATTTCCGTAAAAATTGAGTCCAATTGGGTGATCTCGCGCACTAGCCGCCATTTTGTAATTTGCTTAAAAGCAAAGTGAAAGTACTTTCAGACTACTACGCAATCCTCTGTTATCAACCGCAGAAGTCACGGAAAAGTCGCGGGGAGATGGTCGGTCGTTCAGCCATCTCTTCCCGGTGTGATTTCTTTCTAATTATTCTAAGTTAAACTTAATTCATTGCGTAGTACAATCAAAATTAGGCGCACAGACTATCTAATGAATGATAATTTATGTAAATTTAAGCAAACAAAGGCGTAATAGGTGAGTAAAGGAGGAATAAGTGAATAGTAATGACACTTCGCGGATTTTTTCGTGGTGATTGTAATGGCAGATCATGCGTATTTTAGTCGATCTTTATTTATGCCTCTAAAATGCATTTCATCCAGTAGAATGCTATCGACTTTGGTTAATTATGCATAAAAACGATTATAACTCACAAGTGAATCAATTTATAATTTATGATAATAATTATTGATATAGAAATATATGATAACCTAAATGAGAATTATGATTTCTGGAACAAAACAGCGCAACTGAGGGCACACACCATTTTTTTGTACGACCTCTAGCAAATTGGTAGATACGAAAAATAAATTAGTTTTAATTAGCTTAAAAAAATTATGATAATAATAATACTAATAAAAATAAGGGTAATAATCTAAAAAATAGACCAATAAAATAAGATTAAGAAAAAATGAATTGAAATAGGGAAATTAAACATTTACAAAAAAAAAAAAAAAGTACCTCCACCGGGGTTTGAACCAGTAACCTCGACCACGACAGTCGAGAGACCAGTAGTGCATTGCGCCAATGAGACAGGTAATAGAAGGAGATTTTATATCTATTATCTATATAAAGACTACAATAATAGACATAATAACATTTTTGTGATTTCCGGAAGTAGACCCTAGAAATCTAGGGGTTGGAAATACAGCAGAGGATAGTCACTCCCCTAGAGTACAAATTACAAAGTTGTCAGAAGCTCTTCTAGAACTATCTAGAAAGACTAATCTCTAGATGTCTATAGTCTCTATACAATACAACAATTTAGGGAAGTTGTCTCTCTCCTGTTTCTGTTATATGTTAGTTACTCCATATGCCATATGACAGTGACAGGACTGTCAGGACCTTGCTTGGGTAATGAGTAATGAGTCCAGTGTTGAGGTTGAGGATCTTGGTACTTGGTTGCAAAGCAAAAGCAAAGCACTCACTC
>JAUEKR010243124.1:0-14280 GCA_031762895.1 Corambe burchi
GCAAACACACAGAGAGATGCAGACATGGAAGGAAAGGGTAAGGTGAATTAATGTTAAGATTGGTTGAAGTGGTTTTTTGTTCAAACATAGGACTAGACTTTCATTGTGACGAACCTTTAGGGATTTTGGTTTATTATTGTTAATTAAGGAATAAATTGATTAATAAAGATAGTATATCATATTAATAACTTATGAACCACACCCTCTATTTAGTTAATGTAAGCTGTAGTCATAATAAAAAAAGATATGTATAGTATTATATAAAAGATAAAAAATAAGAGCAAAAAGCAAAAGAAATAAGTATCAAACAGCAACAGAGAAGAGTGAAGCATCGAGCTGTACAGAACGACATAAGACAGAAAATGAAACAGAAGAACACTCTTGGGGAATAATTTGTCATCAACAAAAAACAAAAAACAAAAAACAAACAAGCAAAAAAAAACAAACAAAAAAAGCAAAAAAACCAAAACAAAACAAAACAAAAAACTACAAAACAATACACAATCCCCAAGCACCCAAACAAACAAAACCCGAACTAGACAAAACATACACACATCTAGAAGTCCAACTTAACATTATTACCCAAATTAACCTTTCAACATCCACGAAATGAAATAATGACACGTCATAGCTTGAATCTATTCAAGACAAGTTTATGAGAACATCTTAGTGTAGAAACCATCTCTACAACCCTTTCCAAAATGGCTGAGTAACTTGGAAAACAAATAAATGATGTCCCAAACGTTGAAATATTGGAATCATGTCAGAATGACACATTCAAACTAAAACAAACTTTTTTAGATGATAACATGAAATACATTCCGCTTGTAAAATTAAATTTGTGTATGAATAAAATAAAAAAAATAAAATTAAAATAGCAACTAAGAACCAAGCTGCATTGATCGGTGACGCAAAAATAAACAATTAGCAACAATTATTTATGCAAGAGAATTCTATTTTTCACGGATTTAAGTTTTAAGTCACTTCCTAGTAATTTCCAAATCCGACATTGATTATTTCAAAACTCACGATAGATTCTTTACTCATCGATAATGGTTTACTGTCTGTAGGATCGATTGAGTTGTAAATTCAGGAAATCATAGAATCTGATTAGCCGAGTAATTAGTTTTACTACAAAATCCTAACAGTCATTTTGATATATTGCAGCATAACATAATTATTATGCCCACATAGGTAAAATGTTGATTGAGTCGAAAAACTATCATTCACTAGCAAGTATATACCTACCGATACTTTATTTTGCGCACAAGTGAACGCAATGATAATAAATATAAAATAACCAACAGAAATCCCAAGAACAAACAAATAATTGAAAAAGGTTGTAAAAATCATAAAAAGAAGAAAATGAAAGAAAGACAAATGAAGAAGATAAAGAGATGAATGACCACAGCAAAAGGAACAGACACAGCAAATGCCAGATATAGCATTGGCAATGGAGAAAAGATGGGGACGGGGTAAGGGAAAGGTTGGAAGAGGTCAATTCTTTTCAAAGGAAGATAAGATGGAGATTAATTAGATTAGAGATAATCATAACAAAGTTATCGCAAAAAGTATTGTTAGATATTGGAACCAAACCCAAAAAAGCAAATTATTATCTAATTTTGAATAATATGATAATAATATTATGTTACGATAGCATAACTTATAATTCAATTAATTATTATATAATATTAGATTATAATCGTCACCATTGTTATCTATTAGATGATTCTATAAAAGCAAAAAGCAAAATATTATTTTTGCAACTACGAAATTGAATGAAATCACCAAACAACAATATGGTAAAATAAGCCATGAAGAAATTGATGCGAAAAAAGCTTGACTACTACTGCAATCTTGCTGCTATAAGATGCAAAAATGTTAACAATTAAACTTAAAATCTAATTAACAATTATAAATAAACAATTTAAGCAAAAGAATTAAGTTTAAGCAAAAAAATGGAGCACATTATAATATCATGTGCTTTAAATAGTCAAAATTCAGTGGAGCCCCTCTAGATCAACCTGGACCCGTAACGTTTCATCAGGGGCACGATTCAAAGACCATGGACTACCCTGGTATTCTGAAATCTCGATTTAAAAAAAACTACCCAGACATTAGACCTAGTCTATAGCCTTTGTCTAAATCTGGAGGTAGGCTTAGACAAAGGCTATAAACTATACTGAAAGTTCAATAACGTTGTAAACTATCTAGACATCAGACCTAGTCTATAGACTTTGTCTAAGTCTCGCTTCATATCTTAGGTCCCTGGTCGTAACAGGAAGGTATGGCAGGGTAGTTATACATAATGTAGAGGATACCATAATTCGTTATCATTACAACAACAACAAAAAATAGCATGTTTTGTGGGTCGATCTACAAGGGATTGATCTAAAAGGGGGTCCACTATATATTTGAAAGTTGAATAATACATGTTAAATTATTATAAAAAAGATTAAAGAATAAAATAGAAAATATTAATGAAGTAAGAAAATAAAACCAAAGCCTCAACCCCCACATGCACAGTTGAATGATAAAATGTTTAATTCAGACAAAACTCTATCAAGCACAGCCAGAACACAAACAAAGAGCACATACACCAAAACACTCAACGAATTTCACATCAGAACATACCATGAATATGCACATAGAGACACAGTTAACACAAAACAATAACAACAACAAGAGTAACACGCAAACATAAGCAAAACACACAGGAGCACGACAGGAAACGCATCAAAACGCCAAAAAAAAAAAAAAACAACAACAAACAACAACAGTTGCTTCCAAAATAACAACTGCAACAATAAAAAACATAGATAACAACAATAGCAAAAGCAATAGTAACAATTACAACATTAAATACAATCAGAAAGATAACAGAACAAATAACAACATAGACAACAACAACAAAAGCAATAACAATAGCAATAGTAGAAAAAAAAACACAACAAAAACAGCAACAACACCAACATAGACACAGACAATAACAATAACAGCAACAACCATAACAGTAATAATAAAAACAGCAATAACAACATTTCAAATATCAATACAAACGACAACAATAATAGTAACAATAACAGCATGAACAAACCCAATCAAAATAACAATAACAATAACACAAACTAACAAAATCAATAACAATCACAGCAAACAAATAAATAACCACACTCAATACAATAACATTCTTCCAAATCAGTAACTGGACAACTTTCTGGTCCAATCAAACGTCACAAACTGGCTGTTGTAAGAACCGTGAGTGAGCACTCTAAATGGGTTCCATTACTCACCTTCAAGCTTTTCCAGAGTCCGATGGAAGTTTTCGTACGAATCCGATCTGGCCAACGTCTCCTCGTTGTCGTCTACTGGAACTGTGACGTCAGACTTGAATCCAGTCACTGGAATGGAACATTGAATTGGAGGAAAAAATAAATAATTATCCAGAAGGGGTTTAAGAAGCTGTTATACTAAAAATAATGCATGAAGAGGTACATAGAACTATACACGTATGGTAAATGTAGATATTTGCCCCATCTTCACAGACACACACAAACAAAACAACAGGAAATGAACAACCAGCACGTCTCCACAAAAAATGGTATACAAAAACAAAACAAACAAACAAAACTAAACCAAATTCAGCCAGCAAGCAAACCTATAATGAAACCCACACACAAAACACCCCAACAAAACAACGAAAGAACACGCAGACAAATTAATATAATATATAATACATCTGATACTTAAAAAAAATTCACACAATACAACCCAACAACAAACAACACACACAAACATACACCAAAGCCTCCAATATAGGTAAACAAGAATAAAAACCAAACCAAACAAAACAAAACACCAAAACAAAAACATTATGAGTGAACGTACCTGATACTAAGATATCCGAACTGGGTCCAAACACAAATTCCACTTTGCCATTATCAGGGAACCTTGGATCTGAACAAAAGAACAAAAAGTAAACAAACAAAAACCGTAATTAAATTTTATTGATTTTAGCCAATGCATTAATAATACCACGAACATGTTAGATCTAATTATTCAATTAAATAAATAATTTACCATTCATTAATTAGTAGTTTATGAGCTTTTAACATGAAAACCACAATATCTGCGTCAACCAATGATTGAGAGATTGAAAATCATTTTTAAAACCACAACTTAAGAGTTTTAAGACTAAAACGTTTAAATTGGCATAATTATCACATTCATAAATTGGTAGGTCACGTCATATTACACGTCACAACACACCAGACACGAACTGCCAAAACCATTATTGGATGTTCAATTCAATATGATTAGTACCAATAATAGGTTTAATCCAAATTTTGAGATTGGAACTCAGAACCGTACGAAAAAAGTTGAAGCACGACAATTTCAGGTCTAATACTGGTATGATTGTCTTTATTTCTCATCCTCTCCTACTCTCTCTCTCTCTCTCTCTCTCTCTCTCTCTCTCTCTCTCTCCCTCTCTCTCTCTTTCTCTCTCTATCTATGTCTAGCTCGCTCTCTCTCTATCTTTCTCCTTATCTCTCTTCCTCTTTCTGTCTTATTCTGCTCATTAATTGTGCATGTACGTTTCTGTATTCCTGTTAAAGACGGATTACAGCAGAAAGAGAAAGAGACATAGCGAGAGAGATAGAGAAAGAGAGAGAGAGAGAGAGAGAGAGATAGAGAAAGAAAGAGAGAGAGAAAAGAGAGAGAGAGAGAGTAGGGAACGAGAGAAGGAAACAGAGAAAGCTAGAGTAAGACAGAAAGTAAGAGTATTACAGAGACATATAGATAGATAAATAGACGGAGATATAGAGAGAATACAACGGAATATGGACCTAGAAAGTTCTCTTTCTTATAACTACCAAATCCAAATCCAAATCTTAATCCAATAAATCCATCAGCTATCATACTTCAACTTCAATACATTCAATAAACTCAATAAGTCGAATAATAATATGTGCAATAAGAAATAAGATGGAATGTGTGAGCAGGAAAGATGAGGATGAGTAGAAAACGTGAGTAAGAATGAGTAGAAAACGTGAGTAAGAATAAGTAGAAAAGTTAGGAATAAATAAGAGTGAGTAGGAATGACAAGTATGAGTAGAAGTGAGTAAGAAAGCTTAGGAATGAAAAGGAAAATTAAGAATAAGATAAGACGTTATTAACAAAGATGATGAGAAGGTAAGTAGGAAAGTTAAGGGCGAGTAGGAGTGAGTTAAAAAGGGAGTGAAGAATGTTATAACTACTCCTGTAGGTCTGGAATTCATCCTGGCTAAAAATACATTTTTCTTTGGTTAAAAGACTCATTCCACAGGTATGCAGTGCCAGAGACTACGCATTATTATTACAATAACTCTACGTTGTTATAATATCATAAATAAGTCTAATAAATGTGTAATGCGATATAAGAATGTAACACAAGAACTAAGAAACGTAACTACAATCATATCATAGCTACGTAGAAGAGGTAATGTGAAGGTGAGCAACAGGCTAAGTGATTAAAGGGAAGTCAGGTAAAAAAAAAAGAAAAAAAAGAAAGAGAAAGAAAAGAAGGAGGAGCGTTTTTAATGAAGGCTAGACTCAGGCAAGGTAAATATAATTGCTTTTTAGCTAGATGATATTATGATTGCAAATAGAAATTCAGTGAACATTCTTTTTCTATGGCATTACAAAGCGATTAGGTTTTTTAAAACCTTAACTCTTTAAAATATTAATTTATATTTTAATAACATAATAGTATGATGTTTCAAAAAATGAAATAATATGCTAGTAAAATATGAAATAAAAATTAACTGCTAATATGAAATGCATGTGAACAGGATGATAAAAACAAGAGAACAAAACATCGAAAAAGGCAGAAAAAAAGCAATAATCAGACGCAAATGTTTAGAAACTTTATATTATTCAAACTATGCTAGAAAAACTATCACAACTATCACTCTCATCATTACAAATATTATCATCACCATTATCATCATCATAATTAGAATCATTATCATCATCATCATCATAATTAGAACCATTATCATCACAATTTTCTTCCCTTACTAGCATCAGTCAGGTAATTTAAGGTAAAACAAAAATTTAATGAGCCTCCTCACACTGCTTATTAAAACCTGATTTTGCTTAGAGAGTTTTCCATTTTTTCTTACAGTATTGCATCCTTACACACACTAACACACATACATACATACTTTTAACGCATATTTTATACACATTACACATAATTACACATACATGATACCCAAAACATAACATAACACATTCATGTGGCATAAGTCTCACAATCTTATATTACAATTCTAATAAAATATTCCATATGAAACATTAAGATAATCTAATACATAGTTTGCTAATCACATACTTTAGAACATATTTTGATTCTACATTATTGAGTAAGATTCAAACAAACAAAACAAAAACAAAAAAAAAAAAAGAAAAAGAAAGAAATCAGCAATGCATTAATCTGATACAGCCATAAATTAAAGCATAAATTGCTCAAACAATCATAAATACAGAAGAATGACAATCAACAAGGATAATTTCATTATTAACTGAAAATTGCCATTTGTCAATTTGTTATCTAATGGAGACATAAAAATAATCAACACTAAATAGTCTACCATCATCATCGTTACTATTATCTACTTGATTCATACAATCTATTTATCTTGAAATAAGTCAAATAAATAATTTATAATATCATCATCAACATCACCATCACTATCATCATAATCAACCCCATCATCATCTTCATTATTGATAATAAGGTAAAGCAACAACTTGAGCATAATGTTGAGTAGATGACTGACGCAAATGAAAGGTCTCAGACTTGGCACCAAAACTTTACCACTTAGAACTCAATCTTTGATACATTAGCATTGCTTATCACTATGAAACTCATTTTCATAATTGAACTATACACATCTTAGGTACTGTAATAATGCATGATAATGTGTTCCATATTATAGTCTAAAATGCATGTTTGGATGGATCATTAGATCAATGGATGGGTGGATGGATAGATGGATTGATAAATGTATGCTTGGGTAAGTGGATGGATATATTATGATTGAGGGATGGAAAGATGGGTTGGTGGGTGGATAGATGGGTTCAAAGAGGGATGTACAGAGTTGATAGATGGATGGATGAATAGATGGATGAATGGATATATTCATGGATGTGTTGTATGGATATATTGACGGATGAATAAGATGGATATACTTCAAACTGATAATTCATCGCTCATCTATTAATATCGGAATCACAATGCTCAGGTAAGTGATAGCATGAAAGGTTAGGTGTATATCATAACTCAAATCAAAGGTTAAGAGATCATAGAAAGAGGATTGGAACAACCTTATGGTGTTATAGGCCTACTTAGAGTATTTTAGAAGAAACGTATTATATACACACCAGCATAAGGTGAGCTATTTAGATAATTTATTTACCATAAGGTGAAAATGAACGCTAGAGAATTAGCTATTAATTATAACCTAGCCCACTATCTAGGGACGCCTAAAGCGTTATACAAGAGGTCTCTAGCCCATTATCTACGGATGCCTCAAGCGTTATACAAGAGGTCTCTTGCCCACTATCTAGGGACGCCTAAAGCGTTATACAAGAGGTCTCTAGCCCACTATCTAGGGACGCCTCAAGCGTTATACAAGAGGTCTCTAGTAAGTAGCTTTATTTTCATTTCAAAGACTCTACAATTCCTTGAGGGGAACAGATTGGCAACTATCAGAGACACCTTTCAATGTAGTAGAGTGGTGGTGGTGGTGTTTCGAATTCCAATTGAAAGACGAACTATATAAATTAGCAGCAGAAATTGTAGCAGTTGTAAGAGTAGTAGTAGAAGTAGTCGTAATAGTAGCAGTAGGAGTAGTAGTAGAAGTAGTCGCAATAGTAATAGTAGGAGTAGAAGCAGTAGTAGCAACAATAGTGACAGTAGGAGTAGAAGTAGTAGTAGCAACAATAGTTGTAGTAGAACTAGTAGTAGTAGTAGTAGTAGTAGTAGTAGTAGTAGTAGTAGAAGCAGTAGTAGTAATAGTAGTAGTAGTAGTAGTAGTAGTAGTAGTAGTAGTAGTAGTAGTAGAAGTAGTAGTAGTAGTAGTAATAGAAGTAGTAGTAGTAGTAAATATTAGAAGTAGTAGTAGTAGTAGTAATAGTAGTAATAGAAGTAGTAGTAGTAGTAGTAATAGTAGTAGTAGTAATATTAGAAGTAGTAGTAAAGTAGAAGAGATAGTAGTAATGGCAGTAATAGTCGTAGTAGTAATACTAATAGAAATAGAGGTAAGAGTAGTAGTGATGGTTTTAGTAGTAGTGGTAGTATTGATAATAGTGGAAGAAGTATTAGTAGAAGAAGTAGTAGCAGTAGTTTAAGTACTACTATGGATACTAATGATAGCTTTATAGCTGTCACTTTTACCTTTATATCAATGACCTAGAAAAGGAACAACAGCAGGTAGCAAAAGGCTGTAGCTCTCCAGCTAAATTTCCGAGAGCTCCCCGAACTGCCTTTATGCCTCTTCAAAACCGAAATATAAAATAAGTTCTATGTTAAAACTTAAACGAACTAAATGTTGATTTGCACTTTACAACATATATAACAGAGAAATATTACAATTGCACGCCACGACAACTAACAAAAACAATCACAAATAAATATTACCCAGAGTTTTGATGACCAAGCGAAATACCATCTACTCTTCTGCTACTGCAAATGTCAGAACTCCTCACATCAGGATTCGTTATTTCACAATTCCACACTGACACACATGCTATCATAAACACACACACACTCACACACATAATATAATATTATATAAAACACACAAAACGTAATTTGGTTAGATTTCTCATTTATTTTAATCTGTATGATATCTCCATCGCTTTCACACTTTCTCCCTTTCTATTTCGCTTTCTTTCTATTTCTATCTCTCTTTCTCTCTCTTTCTCTCTTTCTCCCTCTCTCTGTGGGTCTGTCTTACCCTCTGTCTCCCTTTATCTCTCACTCTCTCTCCATCTCCCCCCCTCTGTCTCACCTTTCTCTCTCTCTATTTTGTTCTCTCCATTAATTGTTCTCACAAACACATACAGACTTACTCACACACACACACACACACTGAATAAGCTTCTAATCCAGTGCTCACTCCGAACACCGTCCTATGACACCCTGCTATTATATCGTAAACTTTACATAGCGTGTTCCTGGAAATAAACAAGTTGATGGCATTTGCGTAGCTAGGATGGGATGAGTCAATTCTAGCAGGTATCAGACAGCAGCTCTAAAACATCAACATTCAAACAAAAAAAACAGCATATATTAAAAAAGAGGACCAATTAGACAAAAAACAACGTACATAAAATAATAAATAAAAGAATAATTATAAAAAAAACATACAAATACAAAATAGAACAACACGCAAATCCCCCACCCCACTTCAAGCCAAAGAAAAACATAAACAAAAATTGCATACACACTATACAAAAACAAACAAACAAACAAACAAAAATACAACAACATACCAACACCCCCTACACACCCACCCCTAAACAAATACAGAACCCATATCAAACGTTTAACTTTAATTTATTAATTGAAAAAAAAAACAACAAAACAAACAAACCCAACAACAACAAAATAACAACAAATACCCAAGCTAACAATAACAAACCACCTTAAAAGTAAAATTGTAGCAAAAGTAAACAAACATTCCCTAATTGTAGCAAAAGTAAACAAACATTCCCTAATTAGCAGATGGTCAGGGTACCACATGACCAACACTTCACATTCAATTATAGCATTATAACACACACACACACACCACACACACACCACGCCGTTGACATTCCCCAGACACATAACTCCAGTAAAAATCATTTCAACCAATGAAATAAAACATAACTAACTACTAGTTTAGTCATAAAAACGAGCATCATTAATTATTAAAAGGATGTCTAATTTAAAATACTACCAACTATCAATAACCAGAGAGGTAGCAGAGAGAGAAGGAGAGAGAGAGAGATAGAGAGAGAGAGAGAGAGAGAAAGAGAGACAGAAAGAAAGAGAGAGAGAGAGAGAGAGAGAGAGAGAGAGAAAGAGAGAGAGAGAAAGAAAGAGAGAGAGAGAGAGAGAAAGAGTGAGAGAGAGAGAGAGAAAGAGAGGGGTTATATATATATATATACATGGCTAATATCATACATTATGTTATTTATCATATCCACAAATGAACAAACAATACAGCTTCATACTCCTGATTATCAATCAATTTAAAATCTAAACCGCCGTTAAATTGCATACTAATCGATTCTGATAAGGATAATCACTTCTTTAACTCTACACAAAATACAGATGTCCAGTAAAAATGTAAGAAAATTGATATGATAGAAAACTATGACACATTTTGTAAACTTACGTTACCAGCAAGCATGTTTAAATTATACATTAGTATGAGGGTCTTATGATCAAACATACCGACCTAATCATACTTAGAGCTACATATTTTAAATATCAATGAAATGTAAATCAAATAATATAAAAAAAACAGGAGAATGAAGACTAGAAACATTTTAATTACCTTTACTAGTCTAGATATATAATCACACAATTGTATGCACACCCCATTATGCTAATCCATTTACCAGCTACAATATAAAACTTTTCTCGTAAGAGTTGTAATTAAACATTGTGCACATATAAGCAATTGTATGGAACAATTACCATAATATATTTACCTGGTTTACATTATAATTATATACACTCAGTGTATTAACAGGAAATATATTAACAAAATAAATGGATAAAAATAAGAAATAACGAAGTGAAAATGTAATTGATAGATTTAATATAATGAAAAGAAAGAAATGGATTTTATGCCAAGAATACGACCAGAACAATAGAGGGATAGACAAGAAAGGCAGATAAGTAAATAGTTTAGACAGATAGATAGATAGATAGATGGGTAGATAGACTGATTGAAAATGTATGGCTAAATAAATAAAAGGTAGGAGTAAAGGTGCAGAAGAGTAAGAGAAAAGAAGAGAGAGAGAGAGAGAGAGAGAGAGAGAGAGAGAGAGAAATATAGAGTAATAGAGTGAGCTACAGCTAGAGATACGTAAATCGATAGAAAGATTATTAGAGAGAGAGAGAAATAAAAGAAAAAAGAAAGAAAGAAACAGAGAGAGAGAGAGTGAGAGATAGACAAAGAGAGATAGAGAGACAAGAAAAGAGAGAGAGAATGAAAGAGAAAGGCATAGGGACTTATTGAATCTACTGTAAATCTACTTAAATGCCAAAAGGCAAAGGTAAGTAAAACGTGTTGACATACTTTTCCACTTTCCACACCAAAAACTGGGTCAGTGGGAAATGCCAGGCAAATCTTTGTACCAAAAACAATAACCAAAACAAAACAAAAACAAACAAAACAAAACTATTGAATGCCCCAAAAAAATTGATTAGTTAATGATTTATTTGAATAACCTTTCCTAAATTCTACCCAATAACCCAAATTATTGGGCAGACTCAATCACCGAAGGAAAAGCAATATAACTTTAAGCTTTATATTATTCTCGAAACCCTCACACGTGAGACTGATAGCATCAGAAACTGCATCAATTATAAGGGCTCAAATATTCATTAATAGTAATATCATTCTTATTAATAATGATGCTTTATAAATCACACTATTGATCGTAAGATTATTCTTATAAGAGATCCTAAAAGATGAAGGCAAAAAAGAAAGAAAAAAGGGGATATGAAGAGAGAAACACAAAAATAAGGAAAATAAGAAAGTATGAAACAGAACAAAAAGAATAAAAATGAGAAATAACTGAAACAAAAGAACATATAAAAGAGTGAAAAATAGAACAAAAACACCCCCCCTCCCCCGAATAAAAGTAAATAAAGTCAAAACATTAAGAATCAAGATTACAACTCTAATGAAATTTTAATAATGTATTGTTCCGTAAAACTAAGTTAAAAACCAAGACTAAAATGTAATAAAAAAGCTCAGCCCACCCAAGCAGAATCGGTTATCAGGATATTGCGGCATCGAAGATACATTGAGTACTCGGCTATTTAAAACACAGAATAGAAAAAACAAATTATCACAATTCAAAGCACAAGGAATGGGAACATCATGAAAGTACTTCTTCAGAACGCACATAATTGGGGGTAGATTATTATTTCATCAGTTAAACTATAACTCATAACTATAACTCAGCCAATTTATTTCAAGTACTATAAAGAACAAATCTCCGTTAGACAAAGTCTAACCAAACAGGTCAAAAGCGTAGCGAGTAGATAATAGACATTTGAAATAATTCTAGTTTCTTGACGAAAAAACAACAACACACACACACACACGAAAATACAAAGAACACCCTTCCCCCCCTAAAAAATAACAAAACAACCCCCCCCCCCCACAAAAAAAACACATAAAAAAAACAAAAAAAAAACACAAAAAACAAAAAATAACATAATACTCATAAAGAAAAGCAACACTAAAATGACAACATGTAAGAAAAAACAACAACAGAAAACAAAAAAACAACAAAACAACAAACAAGCAAAACAAAAATACTCATAAGGAGAAGCAACACTAAAATGACAACCTGTAAGAAAAAAAACAAAACAACAAAAAACAAAACAGAACAAAAACAAAAAGCAAAAACAAACAGAAGTAAAAAAAAATAACAACAAAAACTCCGAAACAAATAAACAAACAAATCAAATTACCATCACACCATCAACCATCAACACCATCAACACCATCACACCATCAACACCATCAACACCATCAACACCATCAACACCATCAACACCATCAACAATGACAACACCAGAATTAACGAACTGCTTCAATCACCTTTGAATTGCTCATCCAGATGGGTTTTCTTAACATGTCATGCATATACAGTATTACTATTACACATTACTAACGAACCTACAATTTCTAACCCTCCCCTCCCCTCACATTGTAATATAAAAACAACAAAGTAAATACCAGACTACAGCTTCACGGATGCTAGGCAACCGACAACGCTATTGTTTATGACTTTTACTGTTAACGTTTTACTAAATTCATTTACCTTTTAAATTTAATTGGTAATTAGGATACGTCCACATCTTAAAGTTTTTAATCCATTGTCCATATATTATTTATGTCCTCAAAAGTCACATTTTAAAATTATATCTCTCAATTCCATAACTTTAACACCTACTCAATATCTTTCTCTTTTTATAATTCACAAATATTATTAATAATTAGTCATTTTCGACCCCATCCCATTTTTTCTCTGTCTCTATTTCATTCACTTTCTGTTTCTCCATATGTCTTCTATCAGTCTGCCTGTCTCTCCTTTCTCCCTCTCTTCTATCTCCCCTATCTCTCTCTCTCCCCCCCTCTCTCTCTCTTTATATCCTTCTCCTTCTTTTCCCTCTCTCTCTCTATCTCTCTCTTTTTCACTCTATCTTTTTGTATACTTCTCATTCTTTATCTCTGTCTCTCTTTCACACTCTCTCTATCTATCTCTCTCTTCGTTTGTTTTGGTATCATAATACATGTACCACTAATAAAAACATGTAATTCAAAATACAAAATATAAATGTATAACAACAATAACATCATATCAACTAAACTGCAAGGGTGTAAACTCCACTGGTACAAACACATTATGATAATTCAAATGTCACTGAAAATCATCCGTAATTATTTTTACCAAAATCAGGACAAACACAGGACAGGCATAATGCATACGTAAACACATAATACATACACACATCAACGAAAAGTTTCAAAGTTCAAATTAAATTATCTAGCACCTATAATGGCACTAAATGTCTAGAGATACGGTACATCAAAACTACAAAATGATGCGACTATAGCACTTAGGCCTAACTAGATGTATTTAAGTTGTAGTAAAATGATAGAACTAGATACTGTAGTAAATAAACATGTCCTGGTACCAACATGGGAAGCGGTTAATTGGAGTATAGTTCATCTAACAGCATCATTGCCAACAGCAGCAAACGAAATAATGTCTAAAACAAAGACAAGCGACACAAAATGCTGCTAGACTAGATATTTCAAAAATTACTAACATGCATAGCGACTCAGAACACAATATAGATACAATTATTGAGATAAAAAATTTGAAAAATTACAGCTAATTTTATTGATGATGATGATGATGACGATAATAACAATAATAATAATAATAATAATAATAATAATAATAATAATAATAATAATAATAATAATA
>JAUEKR010244235.1:0-21592 GCA_031762895.1 Corambe burchi
AATAATAATAATAATAATAATAATAATAATAATAATAATAATAATAATAATAATAATAATAATAATAATAATCATAAATAACATTTCTATAGCAAATTACCCATATAATAATAAGCTCTATATGATATGTTTTAATGTAAATCTATAGTAATATACAAGAGTATAATATTATATACATATACAATCCTCATACTTCCAAAGAGGAACATAAGACATGAGTTATACAGTAAGTAATAGCGGACAAAAAATAGATATTAAATATGAAAACAATGATCAAATGAGAAAAGGTGAGTGAGAGAAAAAGTTGCTGACATGCATTAGTAGTGAGGAGAGTAGACAATGATGCAGGCTACAACTGAAGTTTTTGTATGGCCATATTAAAAAGTGAACGGAAATTTGGGTACAGGAATGAAAAGAAATGAAAAAAGGGAGAGAAAAACATTGGGTACACAATATCTAGCTTCAGGCTTCAAACGTTTATAAATAACAAGCGGAAGCTTTGTGGCTTTCTTTTTTTCATTCACAATTTTTAATTTTTTTTTTGCTAATGAGGCTTTACCATAAAATATGTCCACTTGAGAAAAACTTATTGTTTTTATGAGTTACTTATATGAAAAACAATCTACAAATAAAGTAAATCCTGAAAAAAAATTGCCAAACCCAACCGTGACATTAATATTTTTAATACATATATCTTTAAAGTTCACAATTCCATACAACATTTAAATTTGTTGCTAGAAAAGCCTTTTAAAACGCTTCAACTGAATTGGAATCTAAACTATCTTACACCAAATTAACTAAAGACTCCTTTTATAACAGCAAAAAGGATGTCATTCATAAGTTATCTCTTAAATCATCATCAATAAAACTTTATGCATTCCAAATTCAGCGCTTCCATTTAAAAATTAAAAAAAACAAAGATTTTATATCGCAGAAAAATGTAAGCATTATTTGCAGAAATGAGAACAAATAAAAGGATACGCTAACAAATGTTACCTAATTACAGGGAAAGGGACCTTTTCTCAACAAGAAAACCAGCAAAACATGGTTAAAAATGCTAAATCACTATACTAAGACTTGGAACTAAGAGAATATTATCTTTCTTAATACAAAAAGATCTTCAAATGAGGAAACATCAGCATATCACATATCCCTGAGAATTATTTTCATTATATAATAACAAGGCTACCAACCCCACAAACTATAAATTAAGGATCCATGCATTCAAAATTAGGGATTTGGGGTAAAACTTCAGGATCCCACCTCAGAACCCTTAATTGCCGAACAACAAGTGGTAATAGCTATGTTATAAGTCCTACAAATTATTTATTTGAGTAAATACCACAATCATTATTCTACTATTTTCATAAAAATATAACTGTTAGACTTATTCCTCTATATAAGTCCTAGTTTAAGCTACTAAAGATGTTAAATGCACTAATCATAGATCTTCACTCTGGAGATGCAATAGAATAAAGAAATGAACTGAAAGAATAAACAACATTAATGTTTTAGTATCACTTGTCCAGTACCTTCCAAAACATTCAGGGTTTTCAGGAATTCAGGATTGGGGGCAAGAAATTAGGTTAGTTGGCAGCCTTTATAATAAATAAATAACGGCAACATACCTATTGGCAAAACCTCATTATATCATATTAATAACATTTTCTCTCTCTCTATAACAATGCAAAGCCACATCACTCTCGTTACTTACTACTCAATGAGATGGAACGACCAAGGATCGTAAACGACCCGTCAACCAGCGAACGAAGATCAATCAAGCTATTGCGTTTGGGAAGACCTTTTTTTTCAGATGGAGGGAAAGAATAGAAACGTAGAGGAACGGGCGTGGGGGTAGACAAGAGAGATCAAACCAATGAATAAATGTGAAAAAAGAAAAGACAGGAAACTTCAATGAAAAGAAGTTTCATTACTTTCTCAGCTTATCGGAGGGAGAAATAAATTCAACCCTGGAAAAGTCAGATAAAGATCAAAACAAACCATGAAAATTAAAAGAAACAAAAGAATCAATCCAAGGTTTTCATAATCAATTTGAGCAAAATTTTGAGCAAAAAATGGATGACAAAAAAAAAAGAAACAAAACAAAAGAAAAACTAGCAATAAATTCATGATTACAGACCCAACCCTAATCAATTAGTGAGAGCTTGATATACATAAAAGAAAACAAAGTATTGATTATTCTGAACATCTTTCTATCGCATGGCCCTTTTATCATTTGCATAGTTTTAAAAAAAAAGAAAAGTCATATACTAACACCACCTCCCCTTTCAGAAGCAACAATTAAGTGATCTTCATCTACTAAATGCAATTTATAACATTAAAATGATAGCTAAAAATAGCACACAATTTACTATTCTTTTAAACAGAAATAAACTGAAGAATAGAAAAAGTTCTACCAGTACAATAAAACCTCAATTTTATTTCATAATAATAATAATATTAACATTTATAAAGCACAATATATCTCGCTTTAAGAGCAAACTTATAATAAACATAATAATAATAATAAGCATCAGATATGTCTTAAGAAAGAAAAATTGTTATTAACTCCATCCCATCAATTAATCTCATTAGATGTTTTTCCTTCTAATTCACCAAAATTCAGAAGATAGAATTAATTAAATATATAAATCAAAATAAGTATTTAAAAATAATGGCTAAACAGCATTTAAAAAAGAAGCATCAGAAAATAAAACCAAAATAAATGTCATTGAAAGTTATATATCATTTCAATCAATTAATAGTAAGGTAAATATTAAAAATAAATGTGATTAATATGCACACACACTCACTCACACATACTCACTTACTCACACACACATATGAGCACATATACATTGTTACTCACCAGCAGTCATCAGCTTTGTGTTATGAGCTTTGGTGTCGATTCCTTCCTCCATCTCCTGGTAACTCAACAAGTGAGACCACACAGCAGACTTGCCCTGTACGATGAAAATAATTTTAAAAATATAAAAATGGATACGGTGGAAATCAGATACATCAAGGTCCTATGTACTGGCTCTGAGATCTTTTATCAGACCTCTGGTTGAATTTGCGATGTCAACGGCAGCTATACATAATAATCATTAGGCAGGTATGTACTTTGATAAGCAAGAACCTCCTCTCCCGTCACACATACACACAATTATCTTGCACTGCAGCAAATTTGCATTACATATTATGCTTGAAGATGTGCAAGCAGTACAGTCATCAGATTGTGTTTCTGTTAGTGTAAGTGTGAGATACAAAGTTCAAGACACTAGTGCAAGTAAGAAAGCGAAATACAACCATCATGATCTCGTTGGATACGAGTTTACTCTTTATGAATCTTGTTAAAGGGATCTATTTTTTTACAAAGAAAAGAAAAGGAGTGCAAATGGAGATTTCTAAAGATCTCATTGTAACCAATCTCTCGATGTATCTGATTACATTGAATCATTGAATGCGGCGTGTATTGTACAATCCAACTTGCTGATGATACACGTGAATAAAAAAAACCTTTCTGAATAACAAAATTCTTCAGTGGTTTCTAATTTTTTAAAAAGCTATATATTGAATGTGTGGTGCCTACAAATAGAATCTTCAATTAAGATATAAATTTCTCATTCATGCCAAATGGTTTAAAATCTACCACCAGCAGATTTAATATAATTTTCTAGAGTCCACAGTTCTGATTCCACTTTTGTGACGTATGCGGTCACATCCACAAATTTGAGACCTTTTCCAGAAACGCTAGGAAATCTGTATTGCAGTCGTTAGCCAAACTCTCCAACCAAATATCAAGGACCTATGTCCTCAAAATTAGAAATTTACTATTTTTTAAATTCATTTCATCGCCTTCCGCCACCATCATCAATAGAAGAAATATCCTGGACATTACTCAAAATGTCTGATATTTTTTACAACCATGCACTTCTTGTTTTGCAGGATTCGTGAGATTTAGGGGGAAAATGAAAGGATGCAACCACAGTAGTAGAAAATGTATTCTGGTATATCTAATCACCTTTTTGGTCTGCAAGCCATGACTCCAGATCCTCTCCAACAAGTCACACAGACTTGCAATCAGTGTGTTCTCCTCCACTCCTGTGATGCTTGTGTCGTTGCTGTGTCCTAACTCCACCGCCTCCTGGCCCATCTTGTCCACAAGCAGTTTCTTTGTCTGAAACAGTAACGACATCAATAGGGGAATTAACAGCATTAACAACACCAACAAGAGATGCAACAGGAGCCATAACCCTCGAAAATAATTTAATCCACAATATTCATCCCTGGAAAAAATTAGTCTATGGTTTTTCATCGTTAACAGAGGGTTGCCAAAAGTTCAACGTCACCAACATAGGCAATTGATGTAAATATAATTACCCAAGGGTTAACCATGACGCCTGTAACGAGGATCAAATCGAACCCTCAACCCTTCGATCTGTATACTCAAAAAAAGTTTTCAAGATTGACAGTAAATGGGAGAAAAGAGAGAGAAAAAAAGCTAGGAAGACCAAATAAAGATTATTTCCGTCGATGTGCGGAAGATTATCATCACTGATAAATGAATTATCACAATTATGGCATACGTTCTGTATCCTTTAAAGATGCACTAAAGCAAACTTCATTAATAAGATCACCATAATCAATAAATAATAATTTGAACATGCAGGCCAACAGTAATACTATACTAATCGAGTCAGTTGGCATGTTGAAAGCAAAAGAAGAAAAAAAAAGAAAAAGAGGAAGAAGAAGAAGAAGAAGAAGAAGAAGAAGAAGAAAGAGCAGAAGATGGGGAAGAACAAACCTTTGTCTTGCACTCCTTCAGAAGAGTTTCTACAAAATTCCACTTGGTCTGCACGGATCCTTCAGACGCCATCCCAGCAGGAATCACTGGTTTCTTCAACTGAAGGTAGCACTGTTGACAGTGTACAAAAATGTGTATACAAATAATTAGTATTAGAATGTGATTAGTGCATAAAAAATATATGAAAATACCATTCAAATGACACCAGTTTGGGCAAAAACTGCAAACATATAAATATACATAGAAAAAAAAAGCTAGCATTAGGCAAACGGCACACTCAGCATATATCATACAAATACACCATACATAATTCAAAATTTATCACACACGATCATACACTAGGGGCCAAACTGAGCATACACATTGACCATACAGCATACATTATTTCAAGCCATTTGATTAATGATATCCCGAAAGGAAGCGGTTGTGCACTGGGTCTAGATCTCAAAGTAGGTCACGCTTATAAGGATCATTTTGAGCTTATTTCAGCCAACAATATAACAAATTTATACTTAATGGATTATACAATAACTGCTTACAGTTATATAGACAGTATTTGGAAATAAAAAACTAAATATTTACTCCAAAATCAAAATTATAAACGAAAACATTGTCGAATCATATTAGGTAGGAAGGCCTAAGCCTTTGTTCTAATTTAGGCATCTCCATCGCAAAAGAATTTATAATATCATTAATAATCTATCTCCTGCACGAAAGAGTTGATGACATCACCACCTGTTAGCCATACACAGTGGAAAAGAATCGGCACGACCATTCAAATATATGGTGAATGATGAAGGTGTATGTGCATGATGACATTTGTATGCTCATTGTGACTGAAACCAGTTAGCACCATGCGTTCATTATTTTTGTATGATGAAATATGTATGCTGTATGCTTAGTGTGCTGGCTACCTTAGAATTTAAAATGATGACTAATTTAACACATTCCTCTACTATAGTATTGACAAATTAAAAAAAAAAACTTAATCTTAATATACACTGATATCATTAGCATTATAACTATATCTAGAGGTAGAATAATCATAATCATATAGAGTAAGTCATTCAAATTATAATATCATTCTGCGGAAAATATGCAACATTATGAAACACTGATATCATTAGCAGTATAACTATATCTAGAGGTAGAATAATCATAATCATATAGAGTAAGTCATTCAAATTATGATATTATTCTGCGGAAAATATGCAACATTATGTGAATAAATCACCAACATTGAATTTATATTTTATAACATGAAATAGCAATGAGACACAGTTGAGGAAATTAAATGGTTTTAAAAAATATAGTAAGATAGAACAGTAAAATTCTGCTCAGCATATACCAGAATAAAAACAGGTATTGAAAAATTGTTATAGTAAGAATAAACAAATATACAGAGGAACTAATTTAATTAGCATGCTATTATACAATGTAAACTAAAGAACTTTAATTTTAATATAATTATATGGAAAAAAGGAGTAATAGTAGTGTAACTTAGCAAAGTTAAGAGAAATAAATAATTGATGATAAACTTTAAAAAAGAATAATGAATTATATATTAACAAAACAAAAAGCAAAATTCAAAATTGAAAAAAAAAGGTTATAACTGAATTTATCATCCAAATCCAAGATTACAGACTAAGATATAACAATCTTACATTGTGACATAAAACTCAAATTGTTCTATAGCGGTAAAACATATCTAAAAGATAAAACTCTAATCTGAAATTTAAAATTATTACTTAAGTCGACAATATTTCTAAGATATAAAAAGTGTAGAAAAAGCAAGATAACCATGAATGAATATACAATACCACATGTTTGATGCTTAATAAACTATAGACCATGAGTACATGATCTACATTTAATCTATCATACACCTAAGTGCTAGTTAGTGTAAAAAGACTTTGTTCCCATTTGTTTAGTTCTACGTACAATTTATTATAACCTCAGTGCTGGTTAGCTTAAAATTTTTATGTTCCCCATACATCTAGCGGCTCCAGAATGAAATATGGACATCTACGATGGAAACCTATCCATAAAAATAAAGCCAATTACTACAAATACCAGGTTGTACCCACATAGTCAAAGTATATTTCTTTTTTTTTTTAAAAGAAAAATTGTTCTGACATGTATTCTATGTGCTGGGATGGATGAAAAATGATAAAAATTGTGCAGAGTTAGATTAAAATGATGAATCTGCATTCTGCAGACATTTTGAAACTCTCCTTTAACTACATTGTAAATTGAACCACAATTAAATTACAACTACACCATTGTAAGTAGCATTAAAACCAACAAAAATAATAACAATAATCTAAATAAATAAATAAGGCATTGAGCATTTATTGATTATTGCATTATGTTTTAAAACATGTTGAGTCTATTCAGTGCTGAATTCATTGGTTAAAACTCAAAATAATCTAAAATCAACTCAACAAAACAAACCAAAAACACTTGTAACAATTGGGATATTCTGACGGAAACATATTATGCCTTTTGAGACCGATAAAAAGACAAAAATAACTAAAAACAAACCAAGAAAAACAAACAATGAAAATAAAACAAATTGAGAAAACAAAAGAAAAGAAAGAAATTGAATAAATGTGCACCCAAAAATTGTACTCTAGGCATGATTAAAATTTAAAAAAATAAGTGCACAAAAAGCTATAAATTAAAATAAAATGTAACTCATAGAGTATAAAAATTATAACATAAAAAGAAAAAAAACAAAACAAAGCAAAAAACAATATCTAAGCAGTGTTATAGATGATATGCAAAATAAGCATAATGATGAATAAGTTAGAAGTATAAGGCATCTTTCTTTTTCCTTCAATATCCATATCAAGATAAACAAGTAATCTAAAACAGTCAAATATATATAATTTTTAAATAATCAAAAAATATATTCAAAAGCAAAATTATTCAGCAATTTATCTTAAAAAGCAAACAACGAACTCAAATGACAAACAAAATAATAGAAACTGAGGTAACAAATCAAAATGAAAGACAAATCTTGAATACCTCAATAAAAAATAAATGTTTGATAATAAAAATCAATCAAAAATGTAAAATCAAAAAAATCATAATTTAAAAAAATATTTAAAAAAATATCATGATCAAATTTAACAATAAAAAGTAAAATCAACCAATTTTTAATTAAAATCAAACAGAACCTTAAAATAGCACAAAAAAGAGACCAAGAGAAAAAAAAAATAGTTTAACAATGCTCTAGACGAGCTTGCATCAATCTTACCCATCTTTTAGCCTTTTTTATTTTGAGAATGACAAAAGAAAAACAAAATTGTAAAAGCAGACAAAGATTTTTTTCAGTGAGTACTTAATAATACACCATAGTTGTTAGTAATTCTAAAGTCCAAGTAATTCATACAATTGTATTACTAATTAAAACGTTTATTTGCAGGCAAAGAGAAATTTCAATTTTACTTTCGGTTAAATGTGGGATAAATATATATACATACATATATACATACATACATACATACATACATACATACATACATACATACATATACACATAAACATATACATATACAAACGCTTATAAAAACACAGAATTGTAAAATTATAACAACACCATTTAACTCATATAATTATATCACAATTTTTAAAATTGTTAAATCAGATAAAGAAAATTAAAAATCTAAACAATAAATAAAAATCACACCTCACACAAATCACACATTGTTAGTATTTAAATATCATTGATACACACGCAGAACAGGATAAATATAAGTCTGTTCTACTAGCTGTAGGGATACACACAAGAGAAAAGATTGGGAGAATATTGTAAAGCACAGCCTAATAAAGACAGTGGTCAACAAGTTCAGTAAGTTTACTCATTGAAAGAAGAAGAAAGAAGACAGTCGAAGAAAAAAAAACCATATTAAAAAAATAAGGAAACATTTCCGCGTTAAATGCCCAAAATTTAAAACATCCCCAAAATTTCAAGAACCTAGAGGGAATAATCTACATAAATTAAAGTAACATTTTTACTTTAACAATACAGTGGAATCTCTTGATAACAACATGGTCTACAATCACATAATTACCTCCTTTTCAAGAAGAATCGCTATTCAAAGAGTTTTCATTGCTAACGATATGATACATACATATGAAGTAAAAAACAATTTTATGACCACAAAAAAATGTTATTTAGAGGATCCACTGTACAAACATCACATAGCTACATTTAGCTAAAAAATAATGCCTAAAAAGCACAAAATGAACTATTTGCTAATGGAAAGCTATATAAATTTAAATTAAGTACATAAAAAAATTAAAAAGAATGGCATAGAAGCGAACTTTGAAAAAAAATTTCCTCTAATGACTTTTATATATATATTCAAACACTTTACAAAAATTAGAAATATGATAAAGAAGAAGAGAAAAGAAATTAAATTTAAAAAAAAATAATGAAACAAACACCAGATTTAAAACATTGAGCTGAAAAGATGATATAAAATCAAAGGGGAAAAGATGTATAAAAACAAAAGTAATGGACATAATATATTACTAAATGGGAATCAACTTGGTAAAGTAGTATTTTAAGATTACTTATGAAGTTTCAAATTATAAAAAAGTTTTCCATTAAATTTTATTGCCAATTATAAATTAAACTATCAAGTAGTGATTACAATTTACTTTCTTGTTTGTTATTTTATTATGCTATTCCATACTAGCAAAAATAAAAACAAGCAAGTTAAACTAACTAACTGAGTTTCAGTTTTAAACTACTAATTGAAACAAGAATAAGGCAGAATATATGTATATGTGTTGTAGTAATATTTTCAAAAAATTGACTAAGTAAATCCAAACTAGAAGAAAAACTAGCAAGCAAAGTTTTCTAACTATTGAGTTTCAAATTTAAACTAATTGAAAGAAGAAGATGTAAGAAGAAGGTAAGAATATATAATAATATGTGTATAATAATGATATGTGTATCCCAGTAACACCAGCAGCAGTAGTAGTATTGCGCTAAGACCGCCACCATGGCAAAAACATTTACTTACATTCCAGAGTATGTCACACTTAGCATCAGCTGCAACCTTATAGAGAAATGACAAGGGTAATTTTACACACAAAGGGGATTAAAAAACAGCATAAGTAGTAACAAAAGAAGACAAAAAAATTTTTGAAATAATCAACATTAATAAAACACAAATACAGTAAACTACACATGTAGCGTCATCGTTGCGAGACTAGATAACAGATTACTACATCTGAAGTTTGGTACAACCACTGCATTTTGTATTGTTGTATAGGGGTCGTGTCATGAACTAATTTTTACTTTACTTTGCTGATCGCCGACTGCTGGACTAATGTCCTTTTTCAGCAGCCAATGCTAAATAGTGACTGCCTTTTCATGAAAGAGGGAACATTACATCCAAAAATCATTATAACTGAATTCACGACAAGCGTAGTCAACTGTTTATTCAACTACAACATCTGAATATAGTAAAGGGGATAGAGTGGAGAGAAATGGGATGAAACACAGTGAAGATGTATGCTTGCACTACCAAAAAACAGGAATAAATTTATAAAGTCACTAGAACGCTAGGTTTGTTTAATTTTTAGCTTTTGTAGTCTAAAGCTAATTTCACGCTCTAATGGTAGATTTTATTGGAAGGGGAAAGCAAAATTACAGTCTCTCATTTTCAGGTGTCATTAAGAGAAAAATGTTCCAAAAATGTTGTTTTGTCTTTAGTTCTATTTTAACTTTTAACTAACTTTAGTTATAAATTCCTGATTTTTCTAATGCAAGCACACAGGCATTGAAATGAAAATGCAACGTTAGCATAACAAAAGGAGATGCAACAAGCAACATATAATCAAAAATGCTTCTCAATCATTTCAATTGAACATAAAATAATAACAACCAACATCTATCTAACCAGAAATTAAAATGAATGTCATTTTAATAATACACATAATGGGTGTGAGAGAGAAAAATTCAACCAGAAAACCCTTCTCGCATTTCGAAAATGAATTACGTCACCTAAAGCATGTGAAAAATAAACCAAGGTTTACATTATATCCTGATATACTACAATACCTACTCCTGATACTTTTTTTAAATTCCTCTAGACCAGCCCAATGTGTAGGCAGTGAATCCTAAAATATCACATTCCTTAATTTTGGACAAACACGACATAGACATAATTTTTTTTTTGAATTCGGAGTTAAAATGATGAACAACTGAGTACCACCCACTCCCAAAGAATCGTGAATTTAGAAGTGCCACTTAAGTGAAACATCTCAAGTTAAGTGAAGAAATCAATATACAATTAACTACACTAGTGATGCCATTGGGAGACAAGAAAAAGGATAACTACACTTGAAATTAGCTACAACCATTGTAATGTAATTTGCATTACGATATGGGGGCTGTTCCTTGAAAAATGGATCTCTATATTCGAACTTTGCTACAAGTGAAGTCGACTTTCAATAACAAATCATATGCTGCTATTTCCTTTAAAAGCTTCATGGTGGGTTTGTAACAGTTTCTTTTTTTCTTTCTCTCTCATACTCAGTATTATTGTAATGTATTTCATGAGTACATGGATGAAAATGAAAATGAAGCGGAATGGAAAAATGATTGAAGATAATAATGAATATAGGGGGGGGGGAAGAAAGAGAAAGGGACAAAGGGACAAGGAATGAGAACAAAATCCAAAGCAAAACAAAAATGACTAGTATCCAATCAAGTATTCAATTGATCATTTATCACAAAAGAAACATTAAGTACAGCAAAAATCAAACAGAAAAGATGCATCATAATATACATATTAATACTAATAAATATCTTAATTAACATTTGAGTAAAAGAGTGAAGTATAAAAGAAACAAATGTTTACGAGAGTCAAAGGAGAGTAGCGGGGAGAAAAAAATTATACAAAACACAACACCAAGTAGAAAAGAAGCGGAATAATTTTTTTTTTATCACCACGCTGTAGTGAAAATATACTTATTTGAAAAATTGGAAACAACATTCAACATACAACATAGCAAAACAGGAAAAATTAAAGTCATAATAATCAAAGAAAAGCATCAAAGGAAAGGATGAAGGGATTTGGGGCTGATGGATGAGGGAATAAGAGGAACGAGACAGATGAATATGAAAAGGAATAAAGTCGCGGACAATAAAAAGCAGGAAAAATTGGATGATCCAGCAACAACAATGAAAAGCCATATCATATATAAAACTGACATTCTCGTCTGAAAAACACATGCACACATTTCCTTTAAAACCTAAAATATTAACATTAAATAATGAATGTTACAGTCCTCGACACAACTAAAAAGATTTACAGAAAGAACATAAAAAAAAGAAACTATAGTGCATGACATAATCTTTTTATTAACCATTTCAATTTCAGATACATATTGAAACAAAGTCAATGGATCTAGCAAATTGCAACAACAAACAAATTGTTTAAATGATGAAAATAATAACAATAACAATAAACTGCCACACATATTGGCTCCAGGAAGAAGAAATATACACATGATTTATAAATGAAAACGACAGAAACGGAAAAAAAACAAAGTCAAATGAAAAAACAATAACAAATTTTTTTTAAATCAAACTGAACTGCTATTTGTAAACCTGTGTGTCAAATTCAAAGACATAAAAATAAAAACAAACAACAAATCTAGGAGATGGGAGAGAAAATCTAATTAAGCAAACAAATAATCAAGGTTTTTTAACCACAAAAAAATTAACGGACTACAATCAAAACAGTAAACGTTTTTCACTGGAACCAGCCAACAATATCTAACAAGCCGCACATACACATTACACATGCAAAATACATAAAATGCTATGGAGTCTTCAAGAATAGAAGTGTCAGCTTACAATAGAATAAGACGATACAGAATAAATAGGATAGAATGGCCGAGAAGAAACATTTATTACCTCTTGTTGATCAGTTTCTGTGTTGACTTGTAAATGTTCCCTTTGCTGGAGTTTTCTGTCTTCACGTTTATACTTGGCATTCTCTCGGTGCTTGGATCTGGTTGAAGCAACGATGATATTATATATATACAATCCAACATTGAGAATTATTTCAATATGAGTTGATATGGTTATTATCTGGTCTCTAGCTAATAATAATTCATGTAGTTCAGCTTAAAATCTTACATAAATATGAAAAACCAGATGGTAAAAAATAAAATAAAAAGGGTGTGGGGGAGTAGGGGAGGGGTGTCGGGGAGAAAATAATATGAAACAAAACAAAGTCATAAGTTAAGAACTAAAGAGAGAGAATAATATTCAATGGCATTTTCCTAACCAATGAGATAGTCCATTAGTATTTATAATCTATTAAACTAACAACATTTAAATGATACAGAATTGAGATACAACAAAACCTTCCAATACCGACACAGTCTGAGACAAAAGAATGATGTAATAAAATATAGGTGCCATATCATCCTTAAGTTTACTAATGGCATAAAATATAGTAAAAAACAAATTTAGGACCTCAGAAAAATGTTGTGATTCAGACATTTTTTTTTCTTATTCAAAGGTGTCATTATCAGAAGGTTACACTGTATATAAGTATTAGATACAAATAAATTGACAAAAAATTACTTATTGGCTGGTTCAGAATTGAGAAATTCCTTCCTGAGAACGGGAAAGACGCCACCGACGTACTCGCTAGGAGAAATACGGCTGGCAATCTCACGTGGAGCTGGGGCTACCCAGTCAATGCGCTTCACTCTCTTCTCAATGTAAGAACCTGGTTTGAATAAGTCACATAAATATTATTGCATGTATACATATATACAGATTGTGAATAAGAGTAAAAATATAATAAATGGAAATATGACCCCGTGATCCCACTCCTCCAATCCCTGCAATGGCTACCGATCCGTTCTAGACTGGACTAGAATACAATGTTGCAACACTTGTCTTTAACTATATGTCACCATTTTACTTGTCAGAACTTATCAGTGTCAAGTCCGACAGCTGTGCTCATCATCTGATCCAACAATGCTTAGTATTCCAAGAGTTCGTCTTAAATCATATGGTGAGTGCAGTTTTTCTTTTGCAGGTCCCAAGATTTGGAATAGCCTGCCCCGGGAGATCAAAGAGAAGCAGACTGCAATCTTTAAAATCTGATCTTAATTATCATTTATTCTATATGAAAAGCTATATGCAACATTATTTTTTTTACATTGCCTTGCTTGTATGAGTACATAGTAAGTATTATACTTATGTTTAAGTTGATCAATTTGATTGTATATTTTAAGTATTAGATATCATGTAAAGCACTTAGAGATGGGATTTTATATCTAGATTAGGCACTATATTAAGTGTTAATTATTATTATTAGTTATTAGGACAAAAAAAAAGGATCACTACAATAGTTGTATTTTGTATTGTTCTATAGGGGACGATCCACGAGAAAAGGAACACTTCATCCAAAATTCACTACAACTATAGTCAATTGTATTAGGTTTGTTTTTATCCTATAATTAATCATCATAAGTAAATAATAACATCACAGCTTACTAGTAACTCTTCCAGCCCTGACACCGTCTATAGACAGTTTTGACTGGACTGGACTAGGTCAATCCACATTTTAGAAACATAATTAAGTAGTTTCTTGGAAAAAGACTATTACAGTTTATTCTAATATAAACAGACTATACTGATTTGCTGTTTTATCCACTTGTTTAGGCACAAACAAATCTTAGTTCATGAAACAGGATAGCAATTTTTATATACATTTTCGTCATTCTCTCACTCAAAAATGGCAAATCAGTTATTGCTAAACTTGTAAAGAGTGACTTTATTGTCAAGTGTTCATTGTTTCAGCTTCTTAGCTTCGACTAGACTCAGACTAGAGTATGAGAGTAAGAGAGAGTGCTACTCAACTACTGTAAGAAAAATTAAAGAGGAAATGAAAATAACCTGTCGGTTTTTCATTTACATTATTTTTAATAATTAATTCATTGTCTAAATAAATGAAGCCTAGTGTATGTAGTTTTTTTTTATATTTCATTTACAATCTAAGACAGCATAGATAATGGGCCTGAGACAAAGCTCTGTAATCTATTGCTTTCCATATAGTCAACGTAGTCATCTTTTTGTCTATATTTTTACTTCTTCGATGATTTATTGACATTTTTTCTTCAGGTTTTATTTCATTTGCACATAAATATAATGTTTGCTACATTGGCATATATATGTATCAGACGATGATATAAATAAGCATGTATCAGACGATGATATAAATAAGCATGCGAAAGTTCAGTTTGATGGAAGAAAAACTTTTTTTAATATTGATTTTTGGAAGTTGGGGCAAAAAGTCCAGGGTGGGATAAATATATGGGAATATAGGCCCAGGGCTGAAGGGAGTTTATGGTAGGTAAATAAGTATATAGCCAAGTTAAAATTCAGCAACGAGAATACATAAAGTGACTGAAACTTACACAAATTACATTTTTCGCCACCAGGCTAGCAAAAACCTAATTAAAACAAATCAAAATCCTCTAAAAAGCGAGAAAAATAATCAACAGAAACTGCATCTATTCTTTCTAAGCAATCTAACTTTTTTCTTATATTTTACCTGCTTCCTCGATATCCGTACAGGAATTGTGTGTGATGAATCGCGTCTCGTCAGATACTTTGTTCGATTCTTTCAATTTCTTGATGCGTGCGTCAAAGAGTATCAGGTTGGGATCTGCGGCCTTCCATTTCGAGATGATCTTATTCTCCATGAGCGTGCTAAACATTTGCGTCTCGATGAAAGCCGACAGGAAAGGTAAGTGCGCTGCCGGCTGGTCACTGAGGAAAGCGGCCTTGTCGAAATTGTGGATAGTTTCGCGATTCCGTAGCCACTCCTTCAGATCTTGCGACGGGTTGATGACAAAGTTCTCATACGCCGCGAACATGTGAACGAAACAAGCCAAGAAGGTCTCACGCACACAATTGTTGAATTTCAGATCGTTGATCTCCACAGGAGTTATAGCTCCTCCATCGTGGTGGTCCGAGTCTGCGTACACAAGCGGATTTGCTACACTCTCTCTCGGAGAAGGGGAAGATCCGGAGTCTTCCAAAACAATGTCCTCAATTTTATTCTCTACAGAATCCCACAAACCAGTCTTTTTTAGTAGACTGGACATTTTGTGAAATGCTTCGCTGTTCTGAAGTACGTCTTTCTTTCGGTTGGGTGAGTTAGGCATTCCTCCGCTCAGATTCGAAGGCAGATCCGGCCTCAAGGACGCGACACCTGACCTATGAGAGCCCGATCCGCGTCTAGCAGAAGTCGAATGATCTGCTTTTGCCGGAGGAGGCATTTCTCCACTGTTGATGTCCTGAAAAGAGTTGAAAATCTGGCGAAGGTCTCGCTTTAATTCGTTCTCATATGGGAACACAGGAAGTCCCTCTGGACATTCAAAACCTCGTTTTTCAAAATCATCTGGAGTCTCTAAGCCAATGGTGTCGATGTCTACAAAACACATGTTAGCCTGTCAGGAATGAAACAAATCATAGAAATTAATGAATGCATTCAACTTAAAATAAAACACTTAGTTTGATAGACATCACTTCAAGTGTTTCAGGTAACACTTATGAAGAATAAGATCTTAAATATATTTCCCAACAATAACAAATTCAGTCGACTTCATTTATAACAAAGTTGGTTATGACTATTGTCTGGTTACAACGATCTTTTTTTTTTCACGGAACAGATCCTATACAAAATGGCAAATGTTATGGTTACCTTGGATACAACAATGTTTTTTTTTCTGGTTTCCCACCAACATTGCTACAAGCATAGTCGACAGTACATTTTTAACAAATCTTAATACCTTCGTTTGATAAATTATCTTGAAAATCATCAATCTGTTGAATTCCATACATATACTACTTTAATGATTAAGAAAGAAGCAACCTCTTCTCAGAATAAAAAGATCCATGATCTTATATCCTCCTTCTATGGCACAAGTAGTGATCATCTATAATACCCCAGGATAAGATGCTCGTCAATAATGTGTTAATTTCCTTTTTTATAGAAATCAGTACTTCTTTTAACACATCAGGGAGGGGAGAAATGTTTGTAGAGTGTCTATCCCAAGGAGGTACCAACTAGACCAGGACTCAAACCTACAACCTCATGATAATAAACCCATATCATTTGCCACTGACTCCACCAGTAAAGTCAGATAAATCCATATTCCTTCTTTTTATTCTTCATTCAATTTTTTTTTGTAATTGTACAGTTTATCATTGTGCTTGAGTATCACTGTTGACTCGGAAGGAATTTTTGTTGAAATTTTGAATTTTGTCCTAGAGGCAACTTTTAGCAGTCTGTGGTCTTTGCAATTTTAAACCACCAAGTGTTTTGAATGTCCTTAGATATTAACATGAGACCTCTTAGTTATTCATCTGCATCCAAACAAGACTTGATGCCAGATCTTACCTACCCTAGGATCAAGGGCATGAAAAAGCACTAAACAAATAGCTGTGTCAACCCCGATTCAAACCAGTGTGGTTTGATTCAGCAGTAGACATCGCAACGCTACGTCACAGGGTCCACATATATTTGTTATTTTAATAAAAGGAGGACTCTTTGACGCAAGAGAACAAAAAACTTTATGCATACAAAAAAACACCAACCAAAAACAAAAAAGCTACGCTTACCTCTGATGGTAGCACCAGCTGAGACCGGTTACTGTGTTGGTCTCTGTGCAGCCCCATGATATACGGCACTGGGGCATCCAGGAAGTGCTGCATAGCTGCAGGCAGAATAGGGACGTACACCAACTGCCAGATGAAAGGAAACACCAGATTGCTCGTACCCTCAGCCACCAGCATCAAGTATTGGTAGTCTGTAGAGGATAAAAAAAGATATAAAGTTTACTTAATCATAACCCTAATCTTTCTCCTCACTTCATCAGAAAAAAATTCACACATTTATGATACAAAAAATTTTTTTTTAAATACACCATCTAATATGCGTACCGATTGGCAAATGCATACCGTCAAATAGCTCAGAAGTAAAGTACCCATAATGCAAAGAATTGAGAAAAGAAAAAAATAACCAAAAAAAAATAAAACAAATTGAAAACTACCAATCAATGTGAAATCATGACCCATATTGTAGTTTACACACTTAGCATATGAGCGTGCATTTACACACTCTAAGCATATAATATGTAGTGACTGTATAATTAAAATGCATATTCTCGCATTTTTCATATATTTTATTTAAATACAAACAACCAAAACCATCCAATGGAAAATACACTTCATTTGCAGTAAAGTACATTAATATCATACTCAAATCATAAATGTGCGCATGCCTTCAAAGTCAATCAGTCGGGTAAAATGCACAGATTAAAGTTCTAAATGAACTCCCACATAATATCCGGAACGATACTGCCTTACCATGCCCTGTATAGTAATGCCTTCAGTATATAAAATCAGTATTGCATTAATGCAGTAGAACTAAGACTGGGTTAGTAAGTCATTATCCTGTTATTTAAATGCTTCAAAAAAGAAAAAAACAAAAACCTGAGTACCTGAATACCCCAATACTACTCAGTACCATAATGCATGAACCGCTACCCTTCTAGTTCTTGAGTAAGAGATATAAGTAAAAATCCGGTACAAAGAGGGTCTCGTCTGATTTTCGGGATTTTCAGAGTTTTTGGGAATTCGGGATTGTAGCTTCAAATTCGGGATAACCAGAAAAATTTAGGGTAGTTTGCAGGCCTGATAAAATGCTACTTATAAATATGGTACACGAATCAACAAAATTGTGGACTTACTAGAAGAGTACAAAAGGATCTGATGTTCTAGAAGTATGCACTTGAAGATGTCAATGATAATGTCTACACCGAGCAGTTCAAACATTCGGTACAAGGAATGGTCAAACAGGGGCAACTCTTTCTCACCTGGTCAAGTGAAAAGAAAACAAAAAAAAATTTTAATAAAATGAATTAATATCAATAATTACACAACTGAATAAAATTACCTCATGCAAATAGCAAAGAAAACCAATAAAAAAATGAAACTGTGTTAATATTCATAACACTGAACAAATTAAATCACATAAATGTAAAAAAAAAGAAAAGAATAAAACCATATGTGCTATTATTTAAAAAGTAAAAGTAGAAGATTGCATTTATACAGTGTATGTATCACTGAAGTGTCAAGGTATTTTACATATATCATTTACTCTCAGGCACTATGCATTCCAATACAATCTCAACTCCTTGTGAAACATAGAGAAAAGTTGCCTGAAAAACGCACCATTTCAGCATTCTATAAATATCCATCACTGCCTTTGGACGGGTACTCATTACACCTGAATGGAGGTGAGGAAATGTGTGTAAAAAACATTTTCCAAGGATATAACTTTACACCACCGCTAAGCGAATCCAAACTCATAATGTCTCAACCATTAGCCGAGTGTCTCACCGTTATACCACATAGCCTTAAGAAAATCTATCAAATTACATCATGGCAATATCCAACAATAAATCAAACTTTAATATACCAATACATCGTTGCCTAAATTTTATAAAATTAACATTCATTTAATCCAGAAAAAATAAGACCACTACAATCAATACATAATCAATAAATAATAATTTGAACATGTGTCCCAATAGTAATACTCAACTAGTTGAGTCAGTTGGCATATCGAAAGAAGAAGAAGAAGGAAGATACCTGGCCTGAACACGCAAATGGGGCCGGAGCAACCGTAAAATTTCAAATTTTTTCCAGGGTTGGGTAATGGCACATCGTAGATGATGTTGTAGACAAACGATTCCAAGGTCATGGGTAACTTGTCAGGTTTCTGAGACGCTTCGTAAAGTTGCATCAGCATCTGGTAACACGACCTGAGAAATACATTATATTACATTGTCAATTAAATATAACATTAATTTTCTTAACATCAATACATAATCAATAAATGATAATTTGAACATGTGCGCCAACAGTAATACTCAGCTAGTTGAGTCAGTTGGCATATTGAAAGAAGATACCTGGCCTGAACACGCAAATGGGGTCGGAGCAACCATAAATTTTTAATTTTTTGCAGTGTTGGGTAATGACACGGCGTAAATGATTAACATAAACCAAATGTATGTTTTATTTAATTAAAATTACTGATGCTGTAAATGACACCCATACCTAGAATTGCCAACCTCTCATACAAAAAATCAAGGATCAAAGTCCTAATATCTAAGGGTATAACCACAAAATCGTGGATAGTCAGTGTCAGCTGAATAGCATACAGTTATAGCTACATTTACCATTACAGAAGATACTTTTTTAACCAAATATATAATAATAATATAGTCTTCACTTTCCTTCCATTTACTAGAGTTGGATGAGAAGTAAAATTGCAAATAAATCAATACCAAAAGAAGACTTATACCACAGAGCTTTAAGAAAACTGAACAAATTACAACATGACAATATCTAACAACAAATAAAACTTTAATATTCAGAAAAAAGTCAATGTGATACAAATGTTGATTAAAAGAATTGGCGGCCTAGCCGAGTTAAATGTCAGCATTTGTAAGATTCAGTGTTTTCAGACAATTATCAGGAGTTCAGGAACAAGTACCAGATTACAGGATATCACTAAAAATTGTAGGCAATACTGCATGCCTCATCACAACGCCAAACGATATTTGCAAAAAACAATTTAAGCAACCTTAGAAAGACACAAGAATACCCATCTCTCCCTCGATATTCATAACACCTGAGTGGAAGTCAAATGAGAGAATGTGTGTAAAGAAAAATATTTCCTAAGGATTTAACTTTGTCCTGCAGCTTAGCAGATTTTAACTCCATGACTTTTCCATCACAAGCTGAATGGTTTACTACTAGACCATAGAGCCACCATCAACAGAGTGAAGAATCTTTACGTTTCATTATTGATACTCTTTAGACTAGTCTATAATTAAAATGTATTTAGTATTACACTAAATTCCTATTACGGTCATGATGAATCAAGTGATTTGTGCTGTCTATCCCATACAAAATCACTTACACCATGTCGATATTTTGGTGTTCTTATATTTACCTACTATACTAGATATATTCATTTTAAATTGCTAGATTTTCTTGTGTAAATTGTATCACATTAATTTGCCTTCAACTTGAATAAAGACCTTCAGCTTATTGAAAAGAGCTATTTAAGAGTTATTCATGATTCACAAACAGCATGATCTTACCTAACAAATGGCAAGGGTGTGATTAAAGCGATACACTTGCTAACGTAGAGCCTATCCAACCGTGTATCCCGCCTGTGACCATCCAAGATAGTGCGATGCATGGCACACTGTTTCTGCATTGCATCTATCACAGCTGTGTTGGTGACTTCCTCGTAGAAAACCAAAGCGGATCCGTACAAACGTGAGCCATCCTCACGAGTGATCAGAAAGGAATGGAAATGAGGCTGGCGTGAATCACTGTCTCGTTTGAACGATGCACCTTTTGGCAAGCAAAGCTAGAAATGAAATGGAGGGTGAGAGAAGAAAAATATAAACAATTGACAATAAAATTATATTTTCAATGATTTATTCCCCCATGATATAATATTTTAAATAATATTTTACATTTACAGTAACAAAATTATCCAAAACAATCATTATTACAAAAATGAATAAACCAAGAAAGCCATATTATAATAGTGTCACATTTTTTATGATATAATATGATAATATAAGTTTGAAAGGCATTTAATAAGAAAATGAAAAAAATAACATACATACATATATATA
>JAUEKR010245347.1:0-14262 GCA_031762895.1 Corambe burchi
GTTCAAGGTCCAGGTCTAGATCTAAGGTAATATAGTATCATAGAGATAATCTATAAATAGAGAGTTAGGTAGATATCCGTGTAGTACAGTATAAACAACCAATATAACATCTAGTAGGTACTTAGGTGAGGGATAGATACTGCTTGCTATAAATTAGATATTTGAGCGATCTAGTACTATGAGGCCAATATCATTTTTTAAATGGACATTTATTCAACAATCGTTAACAATACGATGTCACCCTTTGCTATAAAACAAACAACGAAACAAAACAATAAATCAAACCAAACCAATAACACCAAAAAAAAAAAAAAAACTATGAACATTTAGGCGAAATGAACATCACTAGGTTATCATCCTCCCTCCTACCCCTCGCCCTCCCACTCACCCATCCTCACACTCACCAATCCTCCCAAAACGATCATCGTTCTTATCATGATATCACAACAAAACGGAACAGAACCTCACTGTACTTCTTCGACTTAAACCACTTTTGAAACCGATAACAAAAACACAATTCTATTTTCTCTCCCTAACCAACCAAGATAGTCAAGAATAGTCTCAATGATGCTTACTGCTTAATAACTAACCCATCCCCCACCCCCTAACCACACGACATGACCCTGCCACCACCGACCCAGATATACCTATGAAATACAAGCAACAGTTAGATGGCGATTTCAGTTGACCATTATAGCAGTAACCATACCACAATGTAATTTTTTTTTAAAAAGAAGCTACTTAAAAATGGCAAGCAACAGTTGATAGCCATTTTTTTATCTGACCATTATGGTTGAGAAGACACATTGCAATGCAAATGCATAAAGTAAAAAGAAAGAAAAAGAAAAGAAAAAAAATAAATAAAAAAGAGAGAAAAAGAAAAGGAAGTTCAGCAGAATGCACAGACTGAATAGCAATGAATGATGGCTTGACCTCTTCACTGTCCAAATTGGGTGTGGTGCATGCAGAGTGCACTGTGCACGCATGTCAATGCAAATCATTAAATTCGTATCTTATTACTGATGCAGTATTAAGGACTTCTCTAGCTGAATGGTCAGAGAGATGCGATTGTTAAGACTTTCTACTTTTTTAGCATTGATGTTATCATTGGTGGTTATTTTAGAATTGGTATTGTTAATAGTTATTGAGAAGAGTGGAGATCCATGACCGCCTATGTTTGCAACAGACCTAGCACGTACAGATGATGATGATATAGCTATAGACACTACAATAATACAGGTTGCTTGACCACACGGCCTTATACTATCTGGATGTCTGATTTAATTTCTAATCAAATGCAAATGGTCATTTTTTTTATTAATGTCGCTGTTGTCTCTTTATCGCATCTAGTTTAAAAATGATCAGACATGTACACAAACATAATATACACACATTTTACTTATATTCATCTTCTTCTTCTTCTTCTTCTTCTTCTTCTTCTTCTTCTTCTTCTCTCTCTTTCTCTCTCTTTCTGTCTCTCTTTCACACACACACACGCACACACACTCACGCACATCAAATTACTCTGTTGATGTTTAAAAAATATATATTTCTTCTTTAATTTTCCCTTTAAATTCAGTTGAAGCACATCTTTCACTCCATCATAATATCATCATCATGTTTCTCTCTCATTCTATCTCTCTCTTTTTATCTCACTCTCTCTCACTCTCTTTCTCCCTCACACACACACTCCCTCTCTCTCTCACTCACACACATAATATACAACATTACTCAGTTTTCTATACTTTCCATCTTTTATGTGCTCTTTAAATTTAGTTAAAACATATCTCTCACAACATCAAAAAAATTATCATTAAGTTTATTTTTGTCTCTCTTTCTCTATAGCATTTCTTAGTCAAAATGTATACTTTATTCATAATTCATCTCAGCATACAAAACTGACTCAAGATTTAAGATTTACCAAAGGGAAGAGATTCTTGCTTGTAATTGAAGATTAAAACATTGACCATATCGTTTATTGTTTTATCTCCCTTGGTTCTGACTCGCCCAATGAAATTAAACTAAATTAACTTCACATACATTCTATCCATAATAATATAATAGGACCAGTTTAACTAACTAGAAAATAAATATAAACATATTTTTTTTTGTTCCTATATGCATATTTCGTTTGGGTATATGTTGCCTAATAATCTCTTTCTCTATCTATCTATCTATCTCTCTCCATCTCTCTCCCTCTCCCTCTCTCTCTCTATCTTTTTCTCTTATTATCTTTCTTGCTCCCTCTTTACTTTCTCATTGTCTCTCATTCATACTAGTCAACATCACATGACCTCTTTTTCTCACATTCTCCCTTTTTCCTCTCACTCATTCCCTCTCAACCTCAAACCTTCCTCATCCTTTTCTATCTTTTTCTTCTTCTATCTATCGTTGTCCCTCACGCTATAAAATCTTTCTCTCAAATGCTGTAAGTTTTTCTTTCTTTCTATGCCCTTTCATTTTACCACTATATCCCCGTAATGATCATCTAATCATAATGTGGCTCTGTGGTCTAGAGGTAAGGCACTCAGCTCGTGACCGAAAGTTCGAATCCGCCTAGCGGCGGCGCAAAGTTAAAGCCTTGGGAAAGGATTTTTTACACACATTTCCTCACCCCACTCATGTGTAATGAGTATTCGGCTATAGGCAGAGAAGGATATTGTCAGAATGCTAGGCTGACGCGCCTTTTAGGCACTCTTCTGTGTGCTCCACTGGGAGTTGAGATGGTATTGGAATGAACAGGCCTGTTGGAGTCACCTTTGAAAAGCGCTTTGAGCATTAAAAAAAAAAAGTGGGAATGCGCTTTATAAATGTTCACTTTAATTTAATACTATATAACTGTTATTATCATGTCACATCACATCAGCATTATCATACGCCATTTAAAAAAAAACAGCAACACAACAAAGACACAACTGTCCATATCTAAAGGAACGATAACGCTGTCTGACACAACGAGAAAAAAAAAACAAAAAAAAAAACAGTTTACAAAATAATTATATAATTATTCTTAAAATACACAATGAAGAAATTTTGCTCACCTTAAACTGCAAAAGAAAAAAACCACGCACAACATGAAAAACAAAAAACAAAAACAAAACAACCATACTCATCTCCCCACCTTCAGAACCCCCCACCCCCACCCAAAACCCACCAACCTCCGCCCTAAAATAATATTCATAGCGTCACAACTAAGCAATCTGTCAAAGAATGACATAACACAAGACAACAGTAGAACCTTTATTCTAATTAGGGCGTCTCGACGGACTTAAACAATCAACCTGATTTCCCAGGATTCCCGATTAGAGAGGTACAATATGATACTGCATTCAAAGCAAGTTGCTGTCTGGGATGATTTATTCATGCCGATATGCCGGGTTTCTTAAAATATCTGAAAGCCAAATGTACAAAACGTTCCTTTCTCAGTATAAAATTTCAAAACAATTTCCATTTACCCCAAACTAACCCTCTTTACCTCTCCACCCAATAACTCCTGCAACCCATTCTTCTCTTTTTTCATGTTATATCCCTTTCTCTCTCTCCCCCTCTCCTCCTCTCTCCTCCCTCACTCCCCAAACACTCTTCTTTCATTCGTTCTTTATTTCTTTATCTCTCAGTTTTATTTCTACTCTCTCTCCCCCTCTCTCTTTCCTTCTCAATTCCATTTTCTGTTTCATTCCCTCTTTCTCTCTCCCTCTCTCTCTCCCTCTCTCCCTCTCTCTCCCTCTCTCTCACTATCCCTCTCATGTTGTAATCACCAGCCCCCTCAAAACCACCTGTCACGTTCCCCTGAGTAACTAACTGTCAAAAGAAAATAACTGACGCCAAACAAACCGAACTGTCCCATAATGCACCTTAGCGTCATACTCACTCACTCTTTTGTTTACAACATCCGGTATAGCACCACTCACCCGCACACATACCCATACACAAGCCATACACTCAACACTATGAAGCAATCATAGGAGGTGGAAGGGAGAGAGAGAGAGGGTGGACAGTTACACAAAGAAGAGAAAGCGAAAGGGAGGAGGAGGGGATGATGCGATGGGAAATTATGAAGACATTTTAACTGTAGTGCTTCATAATTATAATTGCCTTCTTAAAATTTAATACACAACCAAAGTCCTTGTGAGATAACCATAGTTAAAAGAGAAAGAGAGGGAGAGAAAGAAAGAGAGTGAAAGAGAGAGAGTGAGAGAGAGAGGGAGGTCTCATCTATGTAAAATTAAACGAAAAGAACGGAAACATCAATAAAAAATAATAATTAAAAAAAATAATAATAATAGCACAAACACACAACAAAAATCAACAACATACAAAAACCTAACAAACACAATCTTATCAACTTAACTAAAATACTAATAATATAAATTAAAAAAAAAAGTTATATTATACTACTATTATCAAAGTTTTAGACGTCTTTGACAACTTAAAATGGGACATCACGAAGGTTTTTTTAAAGATCATATTAATATCATAATAGGCATGTAAATACCATCCATTTATATTACTACTGACTTATAATATAAAGTATTTATCACCGTATTATACGCATGCCATCAAATATAATAAATATTAACATAAAGCATTAAATATCACTATTTATATAATATACGATAATTAAGCCACCCCTTAAATCAAATTACTGTTATCATTCCATTGACCTAACTATATACAATACTGTACATTATTCCACCTTCATATTTCTATCACATTCCTACACCAGATTATATTATTATCTTACAAAGTTATCAAGTTTTCAAGAAGACATACAAACACATATACATACAGAGACATATATACATACACGTACACATACCATTAAGTTATCAAGAAGACATACACATACCAATGCTACGCTGTGCTACCCCCGCTAGCTAAAAAGAAAGGCATAAAGAAATAACAAATAAAAAAAAACCCACAGAAAGAAATCATAGGTAGAAAATAGACTAGATCTAGAAAAAAAGGGGGTACTATAGAGTACATATTATAGAGAGTGAAACGAGGAAGCGTAAAGAAAAGGGAGAAAAGGAGAGAAGATTTAAAAGAAAATGGAAAAGAAATGAAAAGAAAAGAAAAAAAAAGAGAAGAAAAGTTAAGTACACCTGAAAAACACCTGCCGCCTGTTTCTTAAAGGGGAGACTACTAGCGGAGCATTTTCATTGGTCGAGAGAAAAGGGAAATAATTATTATAAGCCAAAACTTTAATAAGAAGAAGACTAAAGGAATGTATTATTGCTGTGTGTATCATATATAGTGTATTGTAAAGATATGTGGGGGTAAGTGTTTGTGGTGTATGGGGTTGTAAGTGTTTTTGGGTGTGAGCATATGAAATAGAGGGAATTATTATTTTCTGTATATAATTTTGTATGGGTATGTGTGTGTTTGTGTGTGAGCATATGAAATAGAGGGTAATATTATTTCTGCGTATAATGATGTGTATTGGTATGTATTATAGTGAATTTACGAATACGTGTGTGTATATTGAGAGTCTTCATTGAATGTGTTCTTCATTTATATATAAAAAAGTTAAGACCTAATCTAGCTCTTTTTTTCTTCTTCTTAAAGAAGAGCTTGCCATCCACTTAATAAAGGATAACAATCTTTGTGGCTTTTTAAGCAGTATCATTAATTTTAATAGCAACAAAAAAGATTAATTTGATCAACTATACGAGTATAATTATCATAATACACGCCATTATAGTAATATTAGGTACATTACATTGTGATGGTTATTTGGGATAAAATAAATAAAGTGGCGCTATCAGAATGATGTACCATAATACACAGAATTATTAAGGAAACCCCAGAATAGACAATGTAGAAGTGAAATAATAGGAGAAAAATAATGAAAAAAATTAAAGTTAGAACGGGGCTCAAACCCACGACACTATGCACTGAATCGCCTTACCAAGAAGAAAGAGCTCCTTTATCCACAAGGACACTCAGAATGATATACAAGACAAATAACTACGATGAAGGAAATGATTTCTTAAGAGTCATGCCTATTCCTAACTTCATGGTTATTGATTAGTAAAAAAAAAGATGATATAACGATTAGTGTTTTGATTATATTTTAATAAAATATTGCTAAATTGTAATGACTAAATAATGCAAAGTATATTAAGCATTAGTAGACGGTCTACGCAGTGTTTCGTTTTCTTTTGTTTTCTTTGAGACCATAATTTCAACAATTGAATACATATTTGGCCTTTACATCATTGTCTAATTCCCTTTCTATAATTGTATTATCCTATCAGTTCCTATTCTTCCCTATAAATGAATAAACTCGTTTTTACATAGATTTCTAACTTCTATCGGTAAATTGCTCCAAAGTCGAATTGTGAAATGGGTAAAATCAATGAATATGTACGTTTGTTCTCGATTTTGGTATGGATATATTATTATAGAAATAGCATTTGCTGTGATTCTTGATACAGCGTAGCAGTAGTTAGGCGAGTGTGTTGGAATGTGCCATCCCACTCTATATTTGTGTATTTATGTGTTTCTTTGGGAGTGTGTTTGTTTGTCTGTCTGTCTATGCGCCATATGGCAACGCGTTGGTGGGGTATCTGGTAACGTTTTACTGTTCATTCATTCTTATTTTCTTTTTTTTTTAACATTTTTTTTTGGCTTTAATTTGTCTGATAATCTGTTAGTGTTTGTTCCCCTCATTCATCAGTATTTTCTCGACATAATAATAGTAATCATATGTTCAATTTTGTTATATAATGGATGATGAGAAGGCGTCGAGTATCTTAAGATACCTAATTGATATCACGTTTGATCTCTCTACCATTCATTTGTTTTTTTAAATTGGTTCATTTTTTTAAATAAATCTGTTAGTTTCTGCCCTTATTCATCAGTAATTTCTCAAAACAATGTGTTAAAAATATCTTCAATGATGAAAGGAAGACTTTCATTATCTTAAGATCCCTAATAATATAAATTATCATCACGTTTTTATCTCCATCATTCATTTGGTTTCTTTATAAAGCATTTTTTTCTCTGTAAATCTGTAAGTTTCTTCCCTCATTCATCAGTATTTTCTCGACATAATAATAGTAATAATATGCTCAAATTTGTTATATAATGGATGTGACGTAAGCGTTGAGTATCTTTAGATTCCTAATAATAACATCACGTTTGATCTCTCCATTATTAATTTTTTTTTCTTAATAAAACAGTTTTTTTTCTTTGTATATCCTTTTTTCATCCTTTATTCTTTTGTATTTCTCGACATAAGGTGTTCAAATTATCATTTTGAATAATAAAAACCGCTTAAATTATATGAAGACTCCAAATTATATCATCACGTTTGATCTCTCCATCATTCATTTTTTTTAAGCAGTTGTTTTGTGATAATCTGTTCTTATCGTCCCTCATTCCTGTTCATTTATCTAAATGAAAATAATGTGTTTAAATTATATTTAATAATGAAAGGAAGAAGTGTTCGATTATCTTAAGGTACCTATAATATCATTACGTTTTGATTTCTTTATTAGTCATTTGTTTTCTATTTAAAGGAGTTCCCCCCCCCAGCAAATTTGTTAGTTTCTACCCTAATTCATCAGTAATTTCTCAAAATAATGTGTTCAAATTATTATCTTGAACAATAAACTAACAATAAGGCTTAAATTATCTGAAGATTCCAAAGAATATAATCACGTTTGATCTCCCCTTCCATCTGTCAAATTCATTCTTTGAGCAGTTAGCTCACCTGTTTAAGCTTGTAAAAAAGATACCCTTGAATTAATACTCTTGTTTCATCTTAAAAAAAAATAAACTATTCATCTATCATTTAAAATACACATTTCAGCATCCATCATTCAATTCATAAATCCAACATCAATATCTTATCATTCACATATCGATAACATGTATCTATCTACCTATCGATCAATTCATCAACTCTCTCATAATATATCAACTCTAATAAAATCACACATAATATTATAAACTACACAATTATTATTGATATTCACAAAATAACACCTAAACTGCACCCCCCCCCCTAAATTACAAATCATAAACAAAACAAATACAAAACAAATAAAAACTCCTCTTCTTAAAAACAACAAGCAAACAAAGAAATTGAAAAAAATAACAACAATTAAATTATTACATTATCACTGTGAAAGAAAATGATAATGTTGTCAAATGCACATACATAATATAATCACATAATAGATAAACACACAGGCCAGAAATTTTAAATCCTCAAAAAAATCAAACGTTAGTATATTTATTATTGGTATCCTTTGAATTTTTTCATATTCAGAATCTACATTCAATTCTGAACAAAAATGATATGCAATATTATGAACAGCTATCTCCTTGGGAAGATATAGCAATTGACAATCTTGGAAGAGACATACTCGAAAAGTTGGGGAAATGTGAAAAACCTTGGAACCATTGAGAGTTAAATGTAAATGACATAGAAGGACGACATGTTCCCCTCATTACAGACAATGACAGACAAAGTGCAATTTCAAACTCATTTGATGAGTATAACAGTTCGTCTGCCTACAACCATAATCTATCTGCCTGTCGACCTTATTGTCGCATGATTGGTCAGTCTGCTTGCAAAGCCCAAGTTTGGTCAAAATCATTTATTTCAAAATATGCATCATAAAAAATATGTTATTAGTACAGCCAATCAACAACGATCTTCGAGCATCAAAAACATCCATAGAGAAAGATCACAATTATAAAATCGGCAGTGGACAAGAACTGGCTTGCCTTCAAGACCTAGACCTAAACGATATTCGACAATTTAGCAAACGACCGGGAAAATAGATCATTCTTGTTAAAAAAAAAAGATAGCGACATTCTCAGGCATTTATTTAGTCTGCCAGTAAACAGAATACTAAAATATAATTGAGCCTGAATTTATTTGCTTATTTTCCATGTTTTAACGTTGTCATTGTAGCTATTATTGTTGTTGTCATTGCTGTTTATCAATTATTATAGAAGTAAGAATGATAAAAGTTGGAAATTAGACTACCCATGAATGTCCATATTGTTCGTCAGTTAGTTTGTTTAAAGCAAATTTATTTTAAAAAAAAAAAAGAAACATAAAAAACAATAACAATAACAGTTATTAACATCCCTCTTTCTCTCCATCTCACTTTCTCTAGTTTTTTTAAATTTGTATGTTCTTCTCTCTCTCTCTCTCCCATTCGTCTTCTCTCTCTCATTCTCTCTCTCTCTCTCTCTCTCTCTCTCTCTCTTTCACTCTTCTCTCTCTATATCTCTCTGTCTCCCTTTAATTTGGTTTAGCTGGTTAATTCACCAAAGCTACATATCGGAGAATAAAAAGCAGGTATAGTAAGCTGACTATAAACCAAAGAAGCTAACTTCTTTAGGCTATAGCTAGCCTAGCCTAGTCTAGTTGTATGAGTTATGCCGCCATGTTTGCTTAAAATGGCGGAAGGTCAGAGGGTAAACATCCGGTTTGAGACTAGAAACTAGCGACGGTCAGAAATCATGGGCGCGACATCTAGCGGAAACATGCCATCATAGTCTAGCAGTAGCAGCAGTAGAAAAGCAAAAAGCAGAAATTCAAAAGAAAAAAGGTTAGAGAACAAAGAGTACAGAGCACGCAGGGAAAAACGGTACAGCATTATTTTGAAGTCCAGCTAAGATCTTTACAATAATAGCGATTATTATCAAAGGTAGTCAGTAGTAACGTGAAGTATAATATTATTTATTATGATAACACAATTAAAGAAACAAGATGAAAACAATTTTATATGATAAAATAAAAAGTCCCAACTATTATCACCCATATAGCACCAGTACTAACATCATTATCGTCATTCGCATCATCACCATCATCACCACCATCATTACTACCACCATTATCACCATCATTACCATCATTACCATCATCACCATCATCACTACTATTACCATCATCACCATCATCATCACCATCATCACCATCATCATCACCATCATCACCACCATCATCACCATCATCACCATCATCACCATCATCACCATCATCATCACCATCATCACTACTATTACCATCATCACCATCATCACCATCATCATCACCATCATTACCATCATTACCATCATCACCATCATCACTACTATTACCATCATCACCATCATCACCATCATCATCACCATCATCACCACCATCATCACCATCACCACCATCATCACCATCATCATCACCATCATCACCACCATCATTATTTCCGCCACCATGACCACCATTATGATCACCACTAAACGAAAACGAAACGCTGCGTAGACCGTCTAGTGTCTAATATACTTTACATTGATGGTGCTAGTAGACCTCTAATAACTGTTATAATGATTATAATTATAATTACGATTGCAGTAGTAATCATTAGCATCCTACTAAACCTCATACTTATCCAATGCTTATAGACGTCTAGACTAATATTTCTATATTGTTAAAGAAAAATGTATAATACAATAAAACTGCTAGTATTATCATACATATTAGTACCGATACTGCGATTCAATATTTCATTGTAGATATATTGTTTTAACTTTTATATTAATTTATAGTATAGATATTAATAAAAGAAAACGACGGTCAACGTTTTCAATGTATTAATCATCGTTGTTTCTCTATTTTAGCATGTTTAGTCATGAAAACTTTTTACATCTTAATGTAATATATCGATGCTCACTTTAATATAGTTTCATTATTATCAATAACATTCATATCCATATGTGTGACACAATTCTCCCCAATACATTTCCTTACAACCACCATCCTCTAATCCATAGCAACAAATCTCAAAACTTGGTCTTAGCGATACTTATCATGATGATGATAATACCCGACTCAATAATCTCTCGTCAAAGTCCGTTTCTACATTATAAGATAGACCACTAAATGACCAACCAATAAAATGACCAATAAAATGACCACCTCAAATCATTGACCAAAGTCCAGTGTACTGCACAGAAATCCCACCAGGCGCCATCCAAATAACCCAGACGTTATCTGAAGGATTAAACCCAAAGACCCAGCAATCAGAGTTGGCATGTGAAACCTTCGTGCCATCTTAGAGTGTCACTCTTTTCTTGGGGGAGGGTTAAAGTTAAAGATAATGCTAGGCCATCATAGTGAATCTAATGTATCACCGTGTTCGAGTGTTTAGGGCGTTGAACTGAGGATTATAGGGTTAGTAGTTCGAAACCCAAAGACCCGGTAATCAGAGTTGGCTTGTGAAACCTTCATGACATCTTAGAGTGTCACTCTTTTTTTTTGTGGAAAGTTACAGATAGTGCGAGACTATGGTGTATCAGTGAATTTTCCAGCTCACCAGAACATTGAGCTATCTTTAGCTCATTCTCTCTCTCTTTCTCTCTTCATATATATCACTCTCTCTCTCTCGCTTTCTCTCTCTATCTCTCTACATCTCTCTCTTTCTCTCTCTTTCTCTCTCTATGTCTCTCTACATTTCTCTCATTCTCTCTCTATCTCTCTCTACATCTCTCTCTCTTTTTACATCTCTCTCTATCTCTCTATTTATCTCTCTCTATCTCTATCTATCTCTCTCTTTCAAAGATAATACACTAAACTATTGAACACAAAAAAACATATTATAATTAATGCAACAACGATTCAAAAACTAAAATAAAAAAAGACTTAAGGAGACAATTTCTAATTTTAAATCAAACTTCGAAACCCAACATTCACTAGAAATATCATTTGATTCTCATTACTCATTGCATTGCATCTTAGCAACCAAGTATTCCAGTACATCTTAGTATGATAATAATATCAGTATGGGGTATGTAGCATGGTCTATTAAATAAGGATAGATAAGTAGATAGATACATATAGATTGGCTGCTGTACAAATAAAACATGATAAAATAATCCATCCCATGTATAACATAGAGAAAATAAGACAAAATTAAAGGCATTATATGAATCTTTATAAGTGAAAAGATGGATGTATAGATATATAGATATATAAATACATGGATGGATGGATGGATGGATAGGTGGATGGATTGATAGATGGATGGAAGGAGTGGATGTATGGGTGGATGGATAGATGGATGGATGGATGGATGGATGGATGGATTGATAGATGGATGGAAAGATGGATGAATGGATGGATAGATAGATAAATATAGAGAAATGTAGATTGATAGATAGATTGATGGATATATAGATATATAGATAGACATATAGATAGAAATATATTATAGGTACATATAGTACATAATTAGATGGAGAGATAGATAGATGGATAAAAAATATATAGAAAGAAGTAAAGGTGGATTGATATTCAAAATGGAGATATATGCATGCTCGAACTCTAAATCATGACAAATACATAACAAACAAAATACATGTCTACAAGCAACATACACAACTGGTGTGGCAGATAATATAAAGACTTTTAAGTGCTCTAGCTTGCAAAGAGGTAGAGAAAGATGATGAAAAGAATCCAGTGTTTGAATAAGGCTTTACTCCTTCGACCATCGGTCATTTCCCCATTATAGCCACTCCAGAGTCAGGAGTGTCCACCTAGACTTAGACCATCTCTATCTTGCCCAGGCCACTGAAGAGATGCTGTAGTATGTTGATTTATCAAACACTCAAAAACACACATACACACATATAAACACATTCAAGTACTTTAAACTTATCCTTATACATATAGATAAGCACCACACAACATAATACAAACACAAACAGACACATGGTATAATATATCATAAATGGATTTAGTATAAAAGGGTTTCAACATACATACACTTACAATATACATTATATACTCAAAGCTAAGGTATAAGTATTTGCATCACAAAAATTCATACATAAATACTGTGTCCGTCCAGCCGTCAGTCTGTCTGTGTCTATCTATTTCTTTCTCACTTTATTTCTATATTTCAATTTCCAAACATCTTTCTCTGTATCTCTCTCTCAGTTTCCATACATCTCTCTTTCTCTATCTCTATCTGTCTCTCTCTCTCTTTCTTTCTCTCTCTCTCTTTGTCTCTCTCTCACTCTCTCTCTATATCTCTCTCTCCCTTCTCTCCCCTCCATCGCACTTTCTCTCATAATATATTACAAAGTTATATCTCTCTCATTTCATCTTTAACCAGCATCAGCTCAGTATCATTCTTCAGATTAAGATGTACTTGAATCCGTCATTTACCTTCTTTTGTTCCTTTATTGATATTCTTTAATTACTGTGCATCTTTATATTGAAATAAACATAATGCATTATATAGCAATAATCGATTTATTAATAATTTAATAAATATAAACCGATCATATAACTCACATTTCACCATTTGAATGCTGCATAATATAACAACAATCTACATGCCTTCTTCCTGCATATTTTCTTCAAATTTTTCCTAAAAGCCATCTTCAATCTTTCCTCTCTTGTCTCGCTCGCTCTGTATTTCACCCTCAAAACATCACGACGCTTCTATGCTAAATTCTGTATTCTAGTGTGTTTGTTTGTTTGAGTGGTGTGGTTAAAGGGCTTTTTGTTTTGTCCTTTTGTCTTTTTTAAGTGAAAAATCACGTTCTCAAAATTGTGCAGCATTTGAATAGCCAAAGGAATGCCACATTGAAAATCATGCTTGCTGACTGTTTGTATGTCTGTCTGTATGTCTCTCTGTCTGTGTTTTTGTATGTCTGTCTTCCTGTTTGTATAATATATGTCTGTATGATTATGCCAGCTTGGATGCCTATTTGTTTGTCAGACTATCTGTCTCTGTAAGCCTGTTTGTATGTCTGTGTCTGATGTCATCGCTTGTTTGTCTGCCTTTTAGTCTGTCAGTGTGTTTGCACGATCTCATTATGTCAATCTATCAGTTTGTTTGTGTGCCTGTAATCTGATTTTTTTCGTTCATCTGTATGCATTGCTGTCTGTTAGGCCATAATGAAAGAATGTCTTATTTTCGGTCAGCGTGTATTTTACGTGCATTTGAGCACATTGTCGTACTTTGTTATTTTTACGTCTGTTTGATTTCATTAAATCAAATTCATCTAATAGTCTGTATGTTTGATTCTACAGTAATTCCCATCTCTGGAATGAAAAAAAGCTCTAAATACCGAACCGCTTTCCGTGAATCCCACAAATACGTACCGATTAACGAGGTTTCACAGAGCTATTAAGCATAATTAATGTGTTAAAGTTTTAGTTTAATAATACAAATAATAATAATAATAATAATAATAATAATAATAATAATAATAATAATAATAATAATAATAATAATAATAATGATA
>JAUEKR010247568.1:0-14243 GCA_031762895.1 Corambe burchi
TATAGCGGTAAAAAGTAATTTGTCGATTTATATAATATTAACATTTTCCCACTATAATGAAATAAGGAGTTTTGTCAGCTGACAATAGTTATGACGTCCAATGCCATAACTGCTTATTCGCCGCATATTATGAAGCTAATGCATAAGGAATGCCATGCTTTGTATCATAATTGAAAATGTTTTTTTTTTTAGCAGCGATAATATAAAAGCTTCAATATTATTAATTTCCACGACATAAGGGATTTACTTCAATATACTTTTCTGATAGCGATTGTTGAAACTTTTTTCTCCTTTTTTTACAGCAGCAAATGCCAATCAGGGATACGTTAGGATTTTGAAATAAGATACTATATAGTTTGTCATCCAAGTTATACCTTTATTTTTCAAGAAGACTATTTCATTTAAAAAAAACTGCAACAAGCAACAAAAACAAAGAAAAAAGCAAAAATAAAATGCAAGAATAATAATGCAAAAAAAAAAAAACCCAACAAACAAACAAAGGAACCAACAAACAACATAATAAATTATGTCATTTTAAAATTTTATATTAATATGATGAATTTCATTATTAAAATCATTTAAAACATGACCCTTTCACTGTATATTGATAATTTGTTCAGCAATGTACTCTTTGTATGGAATGATGATCAATAATATTGGTATTGCTGTGACTCTGTAACCTAGTGGTAAGGCACTCAGCTCGTGATCGAGAGGTCGCTAGTTCGAATCCGCATAGTGCGGCGAAGAGTTAAACCCTTGGGAAAGGTTTTTAACACACATTTCCTCTCCCCACTTAGGTGTAATGAGTATTCGACCATATGCAGAGATGAATATTGTCAGAATGCTTTCTGGCAACTCTTTCTGTTTGCTCCATAAGGAGCTAGATGGTACTGGAATGAACTGACCTGTCGGAGTCCCCCTTGGTAAAGCGCTTTGAGCATTTAAAAAATAAGTGGGATAGCGCTAAATGAACATTCCCATTGATCTTATTTTAATTTATACCATTTACTGTGTTATTCATGCATTGTTTCTTTTTAGCGCATTCTTAAACATGTACAATGAATATTTCAAAGAAACAATAAAAATCCACAAGTATAAGGTACAAAAATAACAATAAAACTTGTTTTAAAAAAAACATAATACAAGCTCCAAACACATACTCATAAAAAAATAAAGCATAAAACACAAAACAGCAGTTTATAGTCAATCTCAGCCATAAAAACAAAAACAAAAACAAAACAAATCACGACCAACACTAAGCAATAAATAATAACAAGCATCAAACAACGACAAATAAAAAATGAAAACCAAAGCAACAACTTAAACATTATCTGCTACAAACAACCAAATAAACATTAAAAGGAAGAGACAATGTCAATACTCATTGCAAACAAAAATGGACTTGTTTTACCTATACTAAAATAGCAACATTACTGCTCAGATAAAAAAAAATGAAGAATTTAATTCCTAATTTAATTGTTTTACTATCGATAATGAGATCGAAAATTCAGCCAAAATTTTACTTATTTTAATTACTTTAAACACAATTAAGGCAAGGGGTATAAATAAACCATAATAAGAGACAAAGAATTATTAAGAAAAACCCAGAATAAATAATAATATAGAAAGCATAGAGGAGCTCTTTCTTCTTGAAAAGACGATTCGGTGCTGAGGGTTGTGGGCTTAAGTCCCGTTGTAACTGATTTTTGTTTATAATTATTCTCCTCTTATTTCGCTTTTTTATTATCTATTCCGGTTTGTTTTTTTAAATAATATTTTGTCTATTATAATGATTTACTTAAACTAATAACAACAATGTTTGCTGATAAGATTAAAAACAAAGAATTTAATTTCTAATGAGGTTTTGTTTTCATATCGATAATGAGATTGAAACTGCTGAGGTCTGATCATAACGGTATCATCACAAACACGGGGTTTATCTTGAGGTCACATAATTTAACTGGCACCACTACAATAAGATGAGTGAGTGAGTAAGAGAGTGAGTGAGAAGGTGAGAGGGTGAATTGTCCCATCCCGTTAATCCTAGCACGCGCATCAATGCCAGTGTCATCATCCAAGTGAGCAGGTGTTTGTCTGTGCCAGCACGCGCCTTCTTGTGTCACTGCATTGTTCTAGAATGGTTTGACACTGGCTTGGGGACGCTCACGTTGACACGTACGGTGTGTGTTTGGAGTAGAATGTGAGTAAGATTTGAGCATTTCTATTGGATGTGGTGGGGATGATCGCGTGTGTGTTTATACTAGATTGTAAGATATAATAATTTAATAGTGATGCTCACGTTGACAAAACATGGTGTGTGTTTTTGTACGAGAGTGTGAGTAAGATTTGAGAATTTCTATTGGATGTGGTCGTGAGCGCGTGTGTGTTTGGATAAGAAGGCGAGCAAGATTTAAGCATTTTTATTGAATGCTTGGATGAGCGTGTGTGTATGTTTTGAGCAGAGTGCAAGTTGTAAGATTTCATTATTTATTAGCGGTGCTCACGATGACATCCAATGTGCGTGTGTGTTTGTACTACAGTGTGAGTAAGAATTGAATTATGCTATTGGATGCTTGTGGTAGACATTTATGTGTTTATAACGGTACTAGAGTGCAATATTTATGAATTTAATAGCGATGCTCTGATTGAAATAGATGGTGAGTGAATGGATTTGAGTGAAAGCAATATTTGGTAAGGGATTTTTTATCCAAAGTTGAGGCTATACTATCGTCAGCTGACGAAACACCTTATTTCATTATAGTTTACAATGAATGTTCATACATCCACATTGGTCCATTTATGCGATAATATTTTTACCACTATACTGAATAAAGCGTTTCTTCAGCTGACTATTGTGTGCGCGTCTGTGTTTGAAAAGGATTTTGATAAAAAAAAAAAGTTTGGATTTCAATAGCGGTGCTCACGCTGAAAATTATGGTTTGTGATTGGACTAGAGTGTTTGAATTAGATTTGATATTTGTTATTGGATGTTAGGCGAGCTCATGTGTGTTTGGAGTAAAAAGTAAAGTAAAGTTAAGATTATTATTATATAGCGCGCTTATGATCAAAGTCTAAAGACGCTTTACATTTCAGCAGCTCGACCCCTCTACCAACTGAGCTAACCACACGGCCATAGAGTAGAGTGTGAGTAAGATGAGATGATTTTTTTTATTGAAAGTTGGAGTGAGCGCGTGTGTGTCTGTTTGGATTAGGGGTAGGAATAAAAATTTGAGGAATAAACTTGAATACAGGAATGAATGCATGGTGTGTGTTAGGAGTAGAATATGAAATTTTATAGTTGCTATTGAATATAGACAGCTCTTCTGGACGGTTAAGGCATTGGACTGCGTATCGAATGGTTCCGGGTTCGATCCTCAGTGGAGGCATTGTGTTTAACCCTTGAGCATGGTTATTTACACTAATTGCTTACGTTGGCCGCGCTGGACTTCCGGCGAGGCTCAGTTTACGGTGAAATAGCAAAAGACGAATTTCCCTTCGGGGATGAATATTAGTGGCATCAGGAGTTGAGATGGTATTGGAAAGAACTGGCCTGTCGAAGACCCCTTTGTAAAGCGCTTTGACCATTTAAAATAATAAGTGGGATAGCGCTATATAAATGTTCACTTTAAAAATGTTCATTTCAATTCACTTTAGGAGTGAGCGCATTTGCGTGTGTTTTCACTTTAGTGTGAGAGCAAAGCAAAATTGGACATTTTTTAGTTTTTGCTTACTTTTTAAGTGTATACAAAATTGCCTTATTTTTCAATGGTAATAAAACAATGTTTCTGGTGCTTGGAACTAGACTCACTGTGGACGTTTTCATTTATTACTATAAGGTAAATTATCTTGTCTGTCTTTCTGTCTGCTGACGAAGGTTCTTACCGAGACGTCCAGTTGATTGTCTTTGTCTTCTATTGTAGAGCGCATCCAACCTGTTCCTATTTTACTATAAGTCCATATACAAGTTACCGAAAACCGGAAGAATTTTCAGCTTTACTGAGGTCAATGCTTAACTATATTATGAATGAGATTTGAAAATTTGATAACAGAGATTATGTGTGAGCGAGAGGGTGAAGGCATTGACTGGCTTTATGTGAAAGTTATGGCGACAATTTGAGATATGAATTGAGTTGTACATTAATAAATGTTGCAATAGGAGACATATAATTATTTAGGAAACCCCTTAATAGGGTCGTGAGTTCGAGCCCCGTTCTAACTGTAATTTTTTTCCATTATTTATCTCCTCTTCTTTCGCTTCTATAATATTGTCTATTCTGGGGTTTCCTTAATAATTATTTATCTCTTATTATGATTTATTAATACCCCTTGTCTCAACTGTGTCTTTATTAATAAATGTTGTAAATACAGAACTTACGAGTAAGAGAAATGGAGAATAGGAAGAAATTATGTGGAAGGAGAGATGATACGAGAATATGAGAGAATGAGGATGAGGTTGGAGAGAGAGAAATTAAGAGAGAGAGAGAGAAATAGAGAGATAGAGAAAGAGAGAAAGGAGGGAAATATGAGAGTTAATGAGTAAGAACGATAATGAGTTAGCTAAAGAAAAAAAATTATCATTGATTTAGCTTTGATTAGTTCTGGTCATTGTTACCACAATGAAAAATAATGCGCATAAATAATAATAATAAAGAATAAAAAAAATAAATAAAATTACAAAATTAAAACTATGAGAACAAAAAAATGAGCTACCCACAACAAATCAGAAAAAATAACGCAACGTACAAAAAACATGCAAATTAAAAAAAAAAAAAAAAAACAAAAAAAAAAACAAAAAAAGAAAAAAAAAAAAAAAAAAAAAAAAACTTTCAAACGATAAGATAATATTATCCAAAACAAAGAATACAACAGTTATTAACACTCAAACCTATAATATCTACCATCTAGTTCATAAGAATTAAATTATGATTTTAACTTAAATAAAAAACGAAATCAAAACCAAACAAGAAAAGCAAACAAAAAGAGACACAAAAAGCAAGTAAACAATACCATCTAGTGAAACAAAAATAAAAACAACTACAAAACAAAACACTAACAATAACAGAATCCAATTAATTATGATTCCGCTAATAAGATTTATGCCATGATTCCCGCATTCTTAATAATTATTATCATTAGTACTAGAAATACCAGCAATTAAAAACAAGGCGTGTTTAATGATCCGGCGAATCGTCAGCTTTAGTCAAGAAGGTCTAATGAATGGACACACTATTTGCGATGACTTTTATGAAAATTTGTAAATTTAATAGCATACAATACTGAAAATTAATGATAATGATCACTCATGCGTAAAGGGTGATGGCGAATGTTTAAGGCAAACTCTATAATAGAAAATAAGATAAAACGGATAATGGTAAATCTACGAATTATTATTATATATGAGTCCTGAATCAGTAATAATTTTTTTTTCAAGCGCCGGCATCTGTTACAACATGCATATGCGGTCATGAATCTCCACTTCACTACTCTATATCTTCAATTTCTCTTTTAAGTTTTCTGATGCCTGAATCTTTTCCAAATGTAGTGCAATAAAGACCGTATATTAAACTTATCTTATTGTATTGCATTAGTCATAAACATTTTCATTTGTAATGCAATATTTATTGTGATGTATGCGTACTACACTGTATATAATGAATATAACAATCAATACATTCGTAGTGCACCTTCACGATAGATTCTCACGAACTCTTGATGTAATATACGACATATTGTAGATAGCAAATTCTGAATCCAATAGTTTTGCAATCCATGACTGGGATAAGAAAAGCGACGCGTAGAATATCGATTTCTTGTCGCGCGACGCGTGGCAGCTCCCACTTGCATTCATGTGACGCTTCGTTGACGCGCGTGACACTGTTTGAGTGAGTAGAAATGGTCTCCCTTTTCTCACTCTGAACAAGCGAAGAGTGAGTAAAATTAGCGTCCTTGTTTTCATAGTCTATAACTGTCCGCTCTGTCTGTCTTCGTCTGTCTATCTATCTATGTATGCCTCTGTCACTCTCTCTCCATCTTTGTCTTTCTTTCTCTCTCTCATTATCTCTCTCATTATCACTCTCTTTATATTTCTCTCTCTACCACTATTTCTCATTCTCTCTCTCACTCTATCTCTCTCTTTCTCTCTCTAACTCTATCTCTCTCACTCTATCTCTCTTTCTCTCTATCTCTCTCTCTTTCTATTTATCTCCCTATCACTATTTCTCATTCTTTTTCTCTCTATATCTCTATCTCTATTTCAGTTGACACTTCATGAATATATGATTGTTGTCCAACTTGTAATAAGCTTTTCGTTTTGGATAATGGGATACTGATCTGGAGATACTATAATAATAGGATGATGATTAAGATAGTAACAATGATGATAATGATGATAATGATAATGAACATAATAATGATGATAACGGCGTTATGATAATTACAAGATTGCTATTGTTCACAATGATCTTCAAATTGGATTTGTGTTGGTGATAAAAGTGTCATAAGATTTGGCATTAGTCATGGTTTATCAGCTGGATTCATATTGATATGATTTTTCTTTTCGTTTTTGTTTTGTATTGATTGGCCAAGTGTCAGCATAGATTATCATTGTGAGGCTCTGTAGTCCAACGTTAATGCGGCCGAGGTGGAGGGAGGAGGGTAAGGGGTTCGAATCTCTGCTAGTGACCATGAGAAAGTGAATATTTGGGGCAATGTTTAATGATAAGTAATAATATAAAACATACATCTGTTATAATCAAAAGCAGAAAAAGGTGGTATTCTGATATTCTCTGCTATAATCATAATTATGTATACTACAAATTACTTTTACTATTAACGATCTTTGCTCATTTAGAGTTGATTATAGACCACTCTTAGGGTACGACCATAGTTGAGCAGATTCGCTAAGCTTATTTCCGCTGCTTGCAAATCGAACTTATAGTGAGCAACGTAACCTGCAACAGTCGGGCAGATTACCATCTGCTTTTTTATGTAAAGGAAACCCTTCTTCTAATCTAAAAACTAGCTTACTACAACTTCCACCGGCACTGTCATCAATTGTCGACCTATACATATTTTTTATTTACCTTTCACTGTGTCATCCCATTAACTCAAGTGCTTCAGTTTTAAAAGAAAACAATGTGAAAAAATTACCTGCCGCCACCATGGCTTTGGCCTATAGCAAGTGTCAGCATAGAGAATCAATACATAATTTATAAGGCTAGATATGATACTGCTAACAATAATACAATCCAAAATAAAGGGCACCGTTGAGATATAAAACTAGGGGAGAAAAAGGGTGTGAGATCTCAATTGGAACTAGACAAAAGACAAACATGGTTACAAAGACCGTTTCGATAAAATACCTTCTTCAAGCATAGAAAAGACTAAAGATGCTTTCACTTATATAATATATTAAAGCAGGTGGTTGGTTTATTAATACATCATAGTAGCGTGCAATAGCGATTAAGCCTGACGTACCTACTAAGTACGTCATAAGAGCAGTGAAGGGGTTAAAAGAGTACATATTATGAAGATGAAGGTACATAACATTAATAGAGTTTCGTTAATGCGCGAAACGTTTCTTCGTAACCCATATTATACTTGCATACGAAACAAATGAACCTTCATACCTGTACCTGCTGCTGTGCTTTAATATCATCTTCATAGAATGAAAAAGTACTAGTCACGCATGGTTGCGCTTTAATACCAAATCCCCAAAGTCAAACAATTAATGTATTATTGGTCCATTTACAGTCAACTGTGACCTCTATGCGAGGTCATAGTGTCCAACGTTGGGATTGTTCCATTTGTTTGGCTGGAGTACTCTCTCTCTCTTTCTTTCTCTCTCTTTCTTTCTCTCTCTCTCTTTCTTTCTCTCTCTCTTTCTCTCTCTCTCTTTCTTTCTCTCTCTATCTCTCTCCGGTTCTTTCTGGTTCTACTCTCTATCAAAATTCCCATTTCTTTTTTTTTCTCTTTCTCCCCTCTCTCTCTCGTTCTTTCTCGTTCTACTCTCTATAATTTCCATTCTCTCTCCACTTCTCTCTTTATTCTCTATTTTTCTCTATCTTCTCTATCTCTCATTTTCACTCTCTTTCTGTCTCTCTCCGGTTCTTTCTGTTTCTACTCTCTATCATTCCCCTTTTTCTCTTTTTCTCTCTCTTTCTCTCTCTCTTTCTCTCTCAATTTCCCCCTCTCTTTCTCTTTCTCTCTCTATCCCTTCCCGTCTCTCTCTTTATCTCTTTATTCTCTCTCTATCTCTCTTTCCTTCCCTTTTTCTCTCGTTCTTTCTGACTCTACTCTCTATCATTTCCATCCCCTCTATCCTTCTTTTTCTCCCTCTCTCTCATTCTCTCTTTCTTTCTCTCTCTCTCTGTTCTTTCTCGTTCTACTCTCTATTATTTCCCCCTCTCTCGTTTGTCTTTTCTTTTTCTTTATCTACTGTATCACCCATTTTCAATATATCTCTCTCTCTCTCTCTCTACACTCTATCTCCCCCCCCCCCCACACACACTTTTCTCTTTCCCTCTCTTCCTCTCTCCTATTATCTTATACCCCTTTCTACTATGATCAGCTGATGAAATGCCTTATTTAATTATATTGGAAAAAATGTTACTGTAGTAATCGACCAATGAGAGTGTTTGACAATTCATTGTATAATATCTAATGCTATAAGGCGTTTTGTCAGCTGACAATAGTCTAATCGAACATTCATTTTCTTTGAACGGACAGTAAGTAAGTAGGCCTACCAATTTCCATCAATTTAGTTTCAAATTTAACGAATTATGGTAATAAGCAAAATTAATGCCGGTTGCTTCAATTGACTCATCAACTCTAGTCTGTCTAGCTCTGAAGCTAGTTATGAAATAAAGTCATTGGTTCTAGTCTTCTTCAGTTTTTGTGATTTTTTGAAATATTACAATTAATCCTTATGGCGGCGTGGTTAGCTCAGTTGGTATGGGCGTTGAACAGCTGTGGCTGTTACGGCAATGGTTCCTTAGGTAAGAAAGTTTGCGTCCATTGTCTTACTTAACTCTGGTGAATTAGAGTACCTGGCCGTTAAGACAGCTGTCTTGTCCGAAAAATAATTGTAACACGTCTAACAGGCGAATATCTCGTCAGTGTTAAATGTTTGCTGTTGGCTGAGGAGTAACGAGATGTAAAGCGCCTTTCAGACTTTGGTGATAAGTGTGCTATATAAGAACTATCTTTACTTTACTTCATTCAGTAGCCCAGAGGTAACGATGTCTGCCTCTGAATCCAACGACTCGGGTTCGAATTCGGGTGAACACAACTATTTCTTATGCGTTTTCCTCATCCCTGATCCCAGGTTAAATAGTATCTGACACCTAGTCTGCTCTGGTACGGACGAAAAACTAGGAGGTCCCGTGTTTATATCTAAGCACGTTAAAAACCCCTCGGCGGTTTAAAATCGCAAAGAGTATGCTGCGAAAAGCCGCCATCCTGGCAAAATTTGAAAAATTCCTACCCAATCATCAGTAATACTCAAGTACTATTAAGTAAGTTAATAAAAATTGAAAGAAGAAGCATAAGGTGACTAGAGTAATAGAGACGATTATTTAATTCACCCATATTTCCCAATTAGCAGGGTTCCATTGTAGTGTAATGTAGGTGTAATAAAAGGAAAGGCGGGACACTTTAACCTTATTGAATTAATAGTCAATTAATGTATCTCCATTTTCAATCATCATCTTCTATTAGTGTCTTTTGTGGGCTATTGTTGTTATATAGAAGCCAAGCCAAGTGTCACGCTCACTGTCACACAAAAACGCACGCGACACCGCCTGGAGGGCGTGAGCAGTTAAGTTCGTTCACACAAAAGGGGCGGGGCTTAAGAGTGAGCAAGATTGAGAGTCGTCAGCGTAGTGCCTGATTGGATTTCTCTCGCGCGTGAAAGTCGCGATGAATCAGTTAGCAGCAAAAATATATTATGGGGCGAGAACAAGGTTTCTAGCATTAATAATACTGTTAGTTTTCGCCTATTAATAGACGTATTTACGTCGATTTTAGTATTTGTAACATAGATAATAATACTGTATTACAATGTATTACACACAGCCTTAGGCTAGGCCATAGTGCAAGGTCATAGTGATTCTGCGCAATTTCCAGTTTTCTTTTATGTTGATAACTTGTTTAGATACACATAACGGCTTATCTCAATATGAAGTAAATTAAATAAATAGATAATAAAAGAATAAGTAAATAAATAAAAGAATTAATAATAAACAATAAATATATAAATAATAAATACATAAATATATAATAAATACATAAATAAACCATGAAAAAAAAATGAATGAATGAATAAGAAAATCAATCAATGAATAGACGAATTAATCAATAGATAAAAAAGATTTCCGGTACGCTTGGACCAGGTTTCATTAGGTCTTTTTTCGTTTCTTTCTATATGGCAATCAACAAATTATAGCAGAAAAATGGAATATTACCAGCTTCACTAAAGCCTATATTTTATGTGTTCTTTCTATGTAGGCTTTTACTATGCATCATTTTACTTCAAATCTAAAGTTTTTTTTTTATCGATATATGATTAGTAATTATATAATGATATTATAATATAATATTTTAATGATCATTCGAATTATTATATCACTGTTGTAATTACACGGACATTATATTTGATATAGTTAATTAAAGATCATTATGAAGGTCATGAAAATAAACGGCACTAAATTATTCACTAAAGCATATTATACTTTATCTGTTCTTTGTATATTATAGGCTTTAACTGTGCAGCATTTCTATTCGAATCTATAGTTATTATCGATATACAATAAGTAATTATATAATGAGATTATAATATCTCAATCTCCACTAATCATTCAAATTATTATATCGTTGTTGTTATTACGCTGATATAATATATTATGTTATAGATAATTGAATATCATCATGAACGTCGTAATGATACGCGACATTGTAATAACCTACTCATTCTAAAGCTGCAAGTTTACTAACTGATGTATATAAATGAGTATATTTATGTAAATGTCATTTTAATATTTATCAATTTAGGTTTTGCAGTATAAAAATACAATAAATACGTGCATATTATCGCTGTTAGAGACAAATACAAACTTTTGCGTGTTTGAGATGTTTCCACTTAACTTTCTGACTACTTTCATTTATTGTCATATAATTTCTGGGTTAACCAACGGTGTCGTTTTGGCTTCTTTTTAAATATTATTTATAATGAAATCTCGTCAATATTGCTTCTAAAAAAGTGAAAGATTTAATATCATTGAAATAGTTTGATGAGGTGGCTTTGTTTTTATTTATTTTATTGATCAAAATATATTTCTCTTAATAAATTCATACATCATTAGTATATCTAAGGTAGTCTTTTTCGTGTAAAAGCACGAAGACGGTAGTAGATGGTAGTATACTAGTGTGTACAGCATGACAAACCCATGTAACACATTAAATAGTTAACAAAAAAAAACTAAACAAAAAAGAAAAAGAACCAACAAAACAAAACAAAAAATAAATAAATAAATGAAAAACAACAACAAAGATAGCGACAAAAACAAAACACAAACAAAAGGAAGCAAGAGTAAAATAGAATTCCCCCCCCCCCCTCCACCCGCAAAACAGCAAAACAAATAAACAAACAAACAAAATAGTAACTAAAGCCAAACAAACGAATTAAAGAAAAACCCTGACTCATTATGCTTGAGAGTATTTACTGCTGACTGAGTAGGATTTATTTTCTTTTAAAATTTGCCCTACTTTGATGGTATTCGTTTTTAATAAAATTAAATTTGGGTCAGCCATTAATTTCATCAGACCACCACTACCAACAGTAGTGACAAAATATGACATATCGCTGCCATCCATGTTGACAATCACTTTTATAGATTTCACGTGTTGAAGAGCTTCATTGCTTTGAGTTATGTCTTTGTCAAGGAGGTGAAATAAATGGACATTTGGTTGTGACTATCAAAAAATTTATAACAAACATAATATATTATTATTGGATAGTTATTCACGTGTAGTATACAAGCATAAGGTTGGACGTAAAAGATAAATAAAGTGAGAGCAAATAACTTAATAGAGGAAATAGAGAAAGCTATGTAAGTGATTTATATAATTGTGTAATAAATAAATTTCGAAAAATATAAGCATTTCCTTTAAACTACAAGGCCATTCAAGCCAGTTTACTCTACGTTTCATGACGGAAGTGAGAAAATAATATTATTATGTAAGATCTTTGTATGGTAGGTCACCTGTTCATCTCATTTTTTTATCTTTTACCAAAAGGCAGTTCATAATTTTTTCTTTACCATAAAACGAGGATTGCTAATTTTCAGCTTCGTTAACGTACGCAACATGTGCAATTAACCTAGCTCAAAGGTTAACCATGATGCCTCGGTCATAAATTGAACCACTGTACGTAATATAATCCGCATTACAATATCCTTTTTGTTCGGCCACCATGGTACACTGGATGAGGCATCAATTTTATGTCCGTAGTCTTATATCTCCATGGTCAATCCTCCACTCAGCTGATTGGGCATCTAATGAATTATATTTTTTTGGTTTCCCATGAAAAAGACAGCTACTGATGAAAAGAAGATTTAGCTTATGACAGTATCTGTCAATCATATGTCATGTCTTCACAGGAAGTCAATGTCATGTAGGATTAAACCACTAGGAAAGTTTGTTTACATAGGAACTGTTCCATATTACTCTATCTCAGTCTCTCAGTCAGCGTACTTGAACGATATTGGTGGGACCTTTCTCAAATGGGATCCTCTGAAATTGGGAAACCCAGGGAAGTGGTAAAACATTTTTGTCATTTATTATACATCTCTATTCAGAAGTGCAGAGAATCGAACCACTAACTATATAACCCGCAGACCATTGCCCTAACCACTAAGCTACAGCATTTAATTATTTTAAATATTATATTTAGCCTGATTTATTAAATGTGCTTTCTTTTTCATTTTTTTTTTCTATTCTTTTTGTTTGGTAACTATTGATTCGCATTTGTCCCTTTGTTTGTTTATTACTATTATATACTATATAAACGATGTTATTTTGATAATGCATTTTAACTACTTTATATAGGTAATAAGAATGTGCTTATTTTAAGATATTATGATTGCATTGTTTGTTAAAGATACTTAGTGTTTGCAATTGCATTTTTCTGAAGGGCGGTAGCCCAAGAAAATAAATGATTCAAATTCAAATTCAAATTCAAATTATATCACAGTCCTTTAGTAAGCATACTTGAACGACATTAGAGGAACCCTTCGCAAATGGGATCCTCGGAAATTGGGAAACCCAGCGAGGTGTTTGGACATTTTTTGTCATTTATTATACATCTCTATTCAGAAGTACATAGAATCGAACCACTAACTATATAACCCGCAGACCTTTGCCCTAACCACTAAGCTACAGAGACATTTAATTGTTTTAAATATTATATTTAGCCTGATTAATCGGGAACCCTGGAACGCATTTTCCTAATTCACCAATGCATCGAGTCTCCATAAGAGAGGTTCCATTGTATTAGTCTCTGTGTCTTCCGACCAGTTTATATTTTCAAATTATCACTCATCTGCTTAATATATCTTTCCTGTTCTTCTCTGCTATTTTGTTATATTTCATGATAATACATTATAAGGTGCCATGACTGCCGCAAATTATCTCGTTGCGTCACTTTCATTTTATTTTCACTGCCACTCTTTCCTTCGCTCTTTTTAAATTTCAATTATGCTTTATATCGAACCGCTATTATATGATTTCCATGTTTAATTTAACATTATACCATATAATATACGTTGATGTTTGTATGAATATGTGTGTCTAGTAGGCATATTACATGCATAATAAGTTTTTAAAAAAATGACTGGATAATACATTTTTAGTAAAAAAGCCTAGAAAATATACTTTTCTCTTCTCCTTCATTTTATTAATGTCAATTTTCATGATTGATATATTATTGATTTTCATAACGCCCATGGCAAGAAAAAAATTTATATCAGATATTACATCATATTAAAAAAAAAATCATTTTTATTATTAAGTTAGAGGAATTACAGACAATAGAAAACCGATTAAGTAAACAGGTGTAAGAGATCCATCTAGCTGTGTATTCATAGTCAATTAAAATAACAGAAATTATGCGTAATACAGATAATCACATTGGCAGCACGCGCCTCTTACTCTCCCAAAAGTGACCAACTCCCTGCAGACATTAGGCG
>JAUEKR010249787.1:2099-14230 GCA_031762895.1 Corambe burchi
AACCCTCCCCCCCCCCCCCCCCCCCCTAAAAAAAAACCCCCAACAATAACAACCAAACATAACAAACAAAACAACTACAGCATGGTAATACTGAAATGTTATATTTACACTATATTTTTACATATCATACATTGTAATTGAAATAACATACATATTACCATGTAATCTGACATAATAATCAAATTCATGTCCATTCTTCAAGAATTTTTTTTGGCTAGACTCTTATCACCTTCCATTCTTTAAAAAACCAGATCCATTAACCAAAGGGTGGATTTTAAAAATTCTTGCACCAACCCATTCTTACATAAAGTGCAGGCTGTACAGGGAGGAAAATACTTAAGTTAGAGCAGATATGACGAAATTAAAGACATTGACATTACATTTACATGATACATTCTAGATGGAGATCAAAAATAGAACAAATGAAATGAATAAATATAGAATCTCATCAATATGATCATTAAATTTGTGGTCTTGTAATGGTTTTCTAGTCCAAGACGATATATTAAACTATAAAGACTTCAATTAGGTAAATCTACAATTAAGGCTGGATGGCATCACCAATACTGCCACTACTACCTAGTAAATTACTGCATCAGAAATTACACTGTATTTCTACGAACTACACATAAGACAATATACTACAAGAAGGCTTCCACGATGTTATTGAAAATATTTTCATATCTTGTAGAAGTTCTTTTTCACGATTCAATAATTTGGTACATAAGAGATGTTCATTTCAGCGTTACTATAGCTACCAATATCTAATCCATCATTACTAGCAAAACTATTTCTTATAGTGAAAGCATTGGAAGATTGAGATTTACTGTGGACTTTCATATGGGTCTTGAGATTTCCTGCCATTTTGCAGGCTTTCCCACAAATGTTACAAACATAAGGCTTATCTTCGCTATGCGTCAGCAAATGCTTCCCCAACCCTCCACAAGTAGGGTATTGTTTGTCGCAAATATGACAAGAATACAATCTCTGATTATCCTCCGGTCCAATCAAATGATGGACATTGACATGTTGCGTAAGTGCTGATTTAGTGCGGAATGTCTTCGGACATTTATCACACATAAAAATGCTATCATCATCAGGATGCACTACTCGCATGTGTTTCCTAACACTGACAAACATTTCTCCACAAATCGGACACTGTTTTTTGGGTCTCTTGCCATGATACTTCATATGGTCTGCAAGAGTCTTTTCGGAAGAATACATTCCTCCACAGATAGGACATTTGAGAATGTCATGTTCGTGAGCAGTCTTATAATGAAAGCTTCTTCCCGTTCTAGTAGAAAACACTAGTCCACACAAATCACATTTTAACGCATGGGTTAACTGATGAACAGAGAGTTCACCTCTAGTTTGGAAAAAAATATGACAGGGTTTACATTCAAATTTGATATCTGTCATAATATGCTTTTGCAGATGAGACTTCAGCTTATCATACACAGAGGTAATATGGAGGCTACAAACACAGCACTTGTACAACTTCTCACCAGTGTGCCGTAGCAGGTGATGCCTTACGCTATGATAGTAAATGCTTTTACCGCATTCTTTGCATACATACTTCTTTGTGCCTTTAGAATCTTCAAAACTGGTTCCTTCTTCAGGATGAGAAAACATTTCATGAGCAATCAAATAAGCTTTTGTTTTAAATGATTTTGTACACTTTCTGCAATCATATTTTTCACTCTCAATAACTTTATGATGAGATTTTAATGCAGATGAACTCTTAAAATACTGCGAACAATATGTACAGAAAAATGTCTCTTGAGGTTCACCAGTTTCTGTTTGAGAATCAGTAGCAGTAAGATCATCAGGTTGAGAAGAAGACTCTGTGACAAGAGATTTGGACTTGAAAGATTGGATTGTACTACCTTGTTTGGAAATATTGGCAGATGTTCTTTTTTGCAACTTCTTTTTGCGAACAGGCACAGAAGACTCTGCAGAAGATTCTAATCTTGCTTCACCATCAAATTCAAAAGATTTATTTGCATTCTTAGTCGATGAGTTTTCACTTTGTTCACTAATACCTATCCCATCCTTCCTTCTTTTTCCTAATTTTGCTTTCTTTGGTTTTATTTCTTTGGATGCCTCTTCTGAATGTAAGACTTTGCGTTTAGATGTCATTTTAGATCTAGGACCTTTCTTTTTAGTACAACTATCACTGGAATTAGAAGACTTTGAAATCATTTGATTGCTTCTTGGAGAGTTTCGATCAGGAAAATCATCATCTTTCCCAATTGTCTCCTCATCACAATCACCGCCTGATTGTAAAATTTCATCAGTGAAAGATTCAGTTTTTACAAATGGCAAAGGGTCTAGCTCTTTAAATTGCTTCTCCTTATTAAAAGCAATGTGAACTTTGACATGCTGATTGAACATCAAGGTGTGAATACTGCCATTGTCTACAGTAACATGTAAAACACCAGAGACATTGAAATGTTCCACTATTTCATCAACACGAGGTTTTATTATTTCTTCATCCATGCTGATCATAGAAATTCGTGAATTGATGACACTTATATTTATATACGTAAAAGGGTAATCATTTAAAGGAATATGTCAGATAAATTTAAATTGCATTACACCAAACGTTCCTTTAAAATCATTACAATGAAGCTTTATAGTACCTAATCCTCATAGAAGCACAAGACACATCAGATACATTCTTGAGAAACACAATCTCTACTTGACTCGGTCTAGAAAACCATTCCAAGCCTGTAATGCAATAATAAACCAATTATGAATCACTCTAGCCACATTCATTATTTCATATAGTGAATGAAAAGGCAATCAAATGAAACATGGTTACATTTTATTGTCATAGCAATTGTAAAAGTATAACATAGTAAAGCTTTTGAAATGCTATTGATGCCATATACAAAATCAATCAAGATTTGATGGATATTATACTACTTGGGTGAAATCATTTCAAAATTATATATATAGGTCCCCCCTCCGTATTACCCCATTCCAAATAACTTACAGCTGCTGAATAAAAATAAGTGAAGCTAAAATTATACATAATAATAATGTAAACAGATCACATATAAGTGTTATGAAAAAGTTAATATAAAAATGTCGACATTATACATACTAACTCATATACCGTGAATAACTAATAATGTTACTAAAGTAAAGACTGCAAATACCATGTACTGAAAAACGCATTGAAAATATTATTAGAAAATCTTGCCAAAGTAAAAATGTAATTAATGCCATTTTTTATCTCCTTTTTAAATTCAATAATTTGGTGCATAAGAAATACTCATTCCAGCATTACTAAAACTACCAATACCTAACCCATCATTATTAATGACACTACTTCCAATTGTGACATTATTGGCAGATCGAGGTTTGTTATGAACTTTCATATGAGTCTTCAGATTTCCAGCCAGTTTACAGGCCTTCCCACATATGTTACAAACATACGGTTTCTCCTCGCTATGCGTCAACAAATGCTTTCTTAAACCAGCAGAAGTAGGGTATTGCCTGTCGCAAATATGGCACGGATAAAGCAGCTGATTATCCCCTGGTCCATTTAAATGATGCACATTAACATGCTGAGTAAGCGCAGTTTTAGTGCGGAAAGTCTTCGGACATTTATCACACATAAAAATATTTGGGTCATCGGGATGTACTACCCGCATGTGTTTCCTAACACTGACAAACATTTCTCCGCAAACGGGACATTGTTTTTTGGGCCTCTTTCCATGGTATTTCATATGGTCTGCAAGAGCTTTTTCAGAGGGATACAATCCATTACAGAGTGGACATTTTCGAATATCATGCTCGTGAACAGTTTTATAGTGAAAGTTCCTTCCAGTTCTGGAAGAAAACATTAATCCACACAAATCACATTTCAATGCGTGGGTTAACTGATGAGCTGAGAGTTCACCCCTGGAGTCAAAATAAATATGACAAGGTTTGCATTCAAATTTCATCTCTCCAATAATGTGCTTTTGCAAATGAGTCTTAAAATGATCATACACAGAGGTTATTTGGAGACTACAAACACAGCACTTGTATAACTTCTCACCAGTGTGAAGCAGCATGTGCGGCCTCACACTATTGTAAAAGATGCTTTTACCACATTCTCTGCATATATACTTCTTTGTGCCTTTGGAATCCTCATACGATGTTCCTTCTTCAGGATGATAAAACATTTCATGAGTAAGTAAATACGCTTTCGTCTTAAATGATTTTGTACACTTACTGCAATCATATTTTTCACTATCGATAACTTTATGATGAGATTTTAATGCTGCTGCACTTTCAAAATACTGTGAACAAAACGTACAAAAGAATGTTTCCTGTGGTTCACGTTTTCCTGTTTGAGAATTAGATGTAGTATGGTCACCAGGAGTAGAAGTTTGAATGGAATCGGTGACAGGAGATTTCAACGTTGACGGTGATTGGGTTGATGCATTAAATGGCTGGTCTGTTGACTCCGATTTCGATAGTTTAGATGTATTACCTTTTTTAGAAATACTTGTAGACAGTTTTTTTCTCGGCTTCCTTTTTCGGACAGGTGCAGAAGTTTCTGCAGATTTGAATCCTGTTCCATCATCAAATTCAAAGGAGTTATTTCCATTCTTAGTGGACAAGCTTCCACATTTGCCACTGGAATTCAAAGCCGCAGCTTTCTTTCTCTTGCCTAATTTTCCTTTCTTTGGTTTCACTTCTTCAGTTGATTCATCCAAATGTCCTGAGATGTTGCGTTTAGCAGTTTTTTTAGATCTAGAACCTTTCTTTTTAGCACAGCTAACAATGGAATTTTCAGTAAGATTTGAAGACTTTATTCTTGAGTCAAGATCACTGGAATCATCACGACTTCTACTTACTCCTTCATCCACACCGATATCATCATCTTCTCCCTCATCTCGGGACTCAACCATTTCATTAGAAAAAATTTCAGTTTTCACAAATGGTATCCGGTCTAGCTCTTTAATTTGCTTCTCATTATTAAAAGCAATGTGGATTCTGACATGCTGATTGAACATCAAGGTGTGAATACTGCCATTGTCTACAGTAACATGTAAAACACCAGAGACATTGAAATGTTCCATTATTTCATCAACACGAGGTTTTATCATTTCTTCTTCCATGTTAAAAGATAAAAATTTGTAAAACTAGTGAAATAACAACTCATACGTTTATATCATACATTCATACATCTATTAAGCAGCCATGATTGGGTATGTCTCAGATAATCTCAAATGGCATAAATGCCAACATTTCTTTCAAATCATGAGAATTAAGTTCTATAGTACCTAATCCTCATAGAAGCACAAGACACATTCTTGAGAAACACAATCTCTACTTGACTCAGTCTAGAAAACCATTCCAAGCCTGTAATGTAATAATAAACCAAGTATGAATTACTCTAGCCACAGTAAGTAAATATACAATATTGTTAATGAAAAGGGAAGAATAAGAAGAAAACATATTCACATGTAGAAAATAACATTGAATATCTTTACATAAAACTAGTGGATGTAATAAACACATTGTGGTTTTCTTTTCTATACATGATAAAGAATTTAAATGAGCTGAATTATGACATTTTAACTAATTACCGGTACGGTGGAACTTCCCAATAACGATTAACGACATCGCTTGGGACCAGCATACGATATCGCTAAACAGAGGCTGTCATTATACGTTGGTTTCCAAGATAACACTTTTTTCTTCCAATGTCTCAATGCACAACATGTTTCGTTGGTTGGTTTCACAAAACCTTGATTGACTGATTGTGAACTGAAAAATGTTTTCATACTACAGTGAGATGCAATGCATGATGCATACATATCGTGTGTCGTCGATGCTCTCTCGGACGTTCTCAATTATATATTGTGCCTTAATATTTGAGAATGTCCGAGGCAGCATTAACGTCATATGATAGGTATACGTTGATTCACACTGAAGGTAATTTTTCTTTCTTCTTTGTTTATCGCAGGGAGTGAATACTCAATGATTTCATACCTCACACGGGAAACTTGATGCCGCCAAACAAAAGTCCAGAACAAAAGTATGTCATTATTCAGAGGTTTTCGTTCCTAATGAATAATATATATAGCAATATATTCAGAACCAAGAGTCGATGTTAAACAGAGGTGTTGTTATTGGGAGGTTCCACTGTGTTTTTGCTGAAGTTTCCAGGTATCATCGCTTAGATACACCTATTGAAGCACACAACTTCCAATCGGAACATTCTATCTGAGTGGCCTAGTGGATAAAGGAGCTCTTTCTTCTTGGTAAAGCGATTCATTACTGAGGGTCGGGGGTTCAAGCCCCGTTCTAACTGATTTTTTTATTAATTTTATCCTCTTCTTTCGCTTCTAAATTGTATATTCTGGGGTTTCCTTAATAATTTTTTTGTCTCTTATCATGGCGGATGATAGTATGCAGATAACATAAAAATGAAAAAAATGTGTGTTGGGAGTTACGATAAGACAAAGAGAATGCATAGTCGACTACACTTGTAGCGATGTCGTTGAGACACAAGAAAGAAGATCCCTAGACATTTTGTGTTTAGTAGTATCGTAAAGGGTTCATTCCATAATAAAATGATCACTACATTAAAAATCTCTACAAGCGTAGTCCACTGCACTTTTATAATAAATAATAAACCCAATGTTTTATTGAATCAATACTGAGCTTTATAATGACCGTAGGTATATTGTCAATTAGTATCACCCAAATCTTGAATAAACGATGAAACTATGCGAAGTACATTATAAATTACAAGACCAAATACATTTTCAGCAATATATTTAAATTCATTAATCAAGGAATAGCAGGAAAAAACGTCACCCTGGATGGATGGTTATTTTGTATAAAAGAAATATCAGAATTCGTGTGATGCTCATTAAATTTTTTTTATAGCATTAATGCAATCTCAACATGAACATTTTCATTGATGAGGATTGCATAAGTCAATTCCTAACTCATGCTACACAAATTAAATAACGAGTCCAGTCACAAAATCAGCAGAAATAATAGTTAAAGTTAAGAGAGTAGCTTGTAACAGTTAGTAATAATAGAACCATGACACAATACACAAGGTATATATATGCATATCAAAATGAAAGGATACAAATACAATAAATGTAAAAGAAACAATAGTAAAAATGCGGATATTGTTTTTAATTAATGATGTAATGATTTTTTGAGATCCTCACATAATACATAGATATATAATATCGATTGCGTAAAAAGTGATTTAGATTTATCATATATATTATGGATCAAAATCACAACTTAGGTACATAGGAAATGCTCATTTCAGTTTCAGCATTGCTAATACATCCACTAAATTCATCTTTACAATCAACACTTTCTTTAGCAGCAAGGCAGTTGACAGGTGGATATTTGAAATGAACTCTCATATGGATCTTCAGATTTCCTGGTTGAGAGCAGGCTTTCCCACAAATGTTACAAACATAGGGTTTTTCACCGGTATGAGCCATCAAATGCCTTTTTAAACTTCTAGAAGTAGGGTATTGTTTGTCACAAATGTCACATGAATACAATCTCTGATTATCTCCAGGTCCATTTAAATGATGGACATTCACATGTCGAGCCAATGATTTCTTACTTTTAAACTCCTTAGGGCATTTATCACACATAAATAAACTAGGTTCGTCAGGATGTACAGCCTGCATATGCTTTTTAAGATATGTAAATGATCTTCCACAAACTGAACACTGCTGCTGTTTCCTACGATGCTGCTTATGATGAGCTGCAAGAGCTTTTACAGATGAATACATTCTACCGCAAGTCAGGCATTTGAGTATGGTATGACTATGGGCAGTCTTATAATGAAAGTTCCTTCCAGTTTTGCTAGAAAACGCTTCTCCACATAAATCACATTCAAATTTGTGGGTTATCTGATGATTCATTAGTTCACCCCGGGTGTGGAAAAAAATGTGGCAACTTTTGCATTCAAATTTGAGGGTCCTTTCATGCATTTTCAAGTGATGCTTGAAACGACAATATAAAGAGGAAGTCTGAAAGCTACAAATACAGCATTTGAATTGCATCTCACCAGTATGTGTTAACATGTGAGGCCTTACCTTTTTAGAGTATAAGCTTTCACCACATTCCTTACATACATAACTCTTTGTGCCTTTAGAATCTTCTTCTACTTCAGTATGATAAAGTGCCTCATGAGTCAATAAATATGCTTTCTTGTTAAATACTTGGAAACAAAAATTACAGCTAAATTGGTCACTTCCAATAACGGTATGATGAGATTGTAATGCAGCAATATTATCAAAATCCTGTGAGCAATATGCACAACTGATTGTTTCTTGAGTTCCATGCTTTTTACTTTGAAAATCATTTGCTGCATGATCATTGTCATTATCATGAGAAGACTGTTCCGGATCTTGTATAGATGATTGCATCTTCTCCGACAGTGAAGATACCTTTTTGAGTAATCGATCTCTTGATTTGGATGTTGATTCAGTTACAGAACCTTGACTAAGAATAATTGATGATTGTTTTCTGTGCATCTTCATTTCCTGGATGTGTAAAGAAGTTTCTTTGGACGATTTGAATTTTGCTGCATTATTCAATTCTAAAGACACACCTGAATTCTTAGTTGATGACTTTTTAGTTTTGTTATGTAAACTCACAACCATTTTATTTCTTATTTTATTTAGCTTCACTTTCTTTGGGCTTGTTCCTCCTGATGTCCCTTCAAAACTTTGTAATGGGTTAGGGTTAACATCTTCAGATCTAGTGGGTCCGTTTTTAGCACAACTAACAACAGAATTGTCAGCATCTGGGGATGGCTGTGGCATTATTTGAATGTTTCTTTGAGAGTCTCTATCTAAAGTACAAACACCCCTTTTTCTGCCCGAGTTGGCTTCAATCAGATTTATTTCTTCTGACAAAGCATCTGAATCATTGAAAATCACACTTGCAACGGGAAGTGACAATGTAGAAAGTTTAGCATTACTCTCACATATACCATCACTCCTAAACATCTCTTCATCAACACCAACATCCTCTTCACCACTTTCTATCAACTCTACTATATCTGGAGACTCAGATTTTACAAATGGTAAAGGGTTTAGTTCTTTATTTTGCTTCTCATTATTAAAAGCAATGTGAATTCTGACATGCTGATAGAACATCAAGGTGTGAACACTGTCATTGTCTATAGTAACATGTAAAACACCAGAGACATTGAAATGTTCCACTATTTCATCAACACCAGGTTTTATCATTTTTTCTTCCATGTTGAAAGGTATCCACAACGATAACCAGCTTAAATATGCTAAGATGGGCGTCCACCATTAAATAAGAAAAAACTTATGGCAACTTAGAAGATTACAACACTTTAAGTATTCCGTTCAGGGAGAATACATACCAGTATTCACTCTTGAGATACACAACTTCTCCTTGATTTACGCTGAGAAAATTGATTCCAATCCTGTATGGCAATGAACAAACAAATAAATATGAAAAACTCTGTATTGACTCACAATAAATAAAAAATAAAATTGAATAGAAAATAAGAGGCAGTAGATTAAAATGAATCAATCATCATTCAGTATTTGCATTTATGACCGTTTTAGGGATTTTATTCAATATGAAAATGTGTAGCCAGAGATTATTTTGCTAGAATATGTATACATATTATAAATGAAATATAATGAAATCTCTTTCTCAATTCAAATTCTGCAAACTAGATGGAGCCTTTTCAGACATTATATATTCAGACGTAGTCGAAAAATCCTAGCAAAGCAATGACATAGTATACCAACCAACACCAAAAGAACAAAGTGGGCAGACCAACAACAATGCTCCCAATAACACTAACAAAATAATGACCTTAAGAGACTACAATAAATGTGTCATGAGACAGTACCAGCTAAACATAATGGCTACTTACTTAATATATCACTTGCCCTTACTTACTTAAAATTAGATTTGCTTATTTTTTACCTAAGTATTACATTACTGTCATGTATTTTTATCTTCATTACTTCTTTTTTTCTTAAACGTGTCAGCTTTCATAATTATTTGCTCTGTTCTCCAACGTATAATGTATGCTTTGTGAATAAAACCAAAAGCTAACTAAAATTATAATTACTATGTATTACTTCACATTCCTCTGTTTTGCTTTTAATTGTCTCCATATATTTGTAAGTGTTAAAAAAATTACAATTAGTATTACAGACAAATTCAATTAATAATAGCACAATATTTCTTCAATATGCGTGCGGCTATCTATCCGATAAATACCACAATATAACCAAAGTTCAATATGCATAGGTTGAAAGGGTATAAAATTCTTCTAACCTTCATTTAAAAAATAAACTTGAACAAAACTTTTTAGTCAAAGATAATTAGATCATAGAATAAAAAATGTTTTCATCACTGAATTATAATTGATAACACTAACCTAAAAAGTCAGACATGATTATAATAAAAAATTTTTCAATTATTATGTTATAAAACTTAAACATTTAAAATAAAGAGCTGAAAATATTAAATTGATGTTAGCTAATATATAAAATAATCCATCTATTGATGAACTAATTTAAATATAATACAATTTCCAGAATACGAACACATTTTAACTGATTATCATTTGGCATAATACATATATATATACAAATAGATAATTTATCACAGTAATATATGACAAATTAATTATAAGTAAGTGAGAATTATATCAAATTACCTTTCTTTTCAGATGGAATGTATAGATTCTCTAGGGGATGCTACATGACTTGTACAGCACTAGCACTGTCTTCTCTATTACCTTGAATTTTCAATTCTTTGTCAACCATGTGACCATCAAAAATCTGGCGAAACAATGAAAATGACAGCTCAATAAATAGTTATATTTAATTGTACTAATAATAATAATAATAATAATAATAATAATAATAATAATAATAATAATAATAAAGATAATAATAAAGATAATAATAAATAATAATAAAAATAATATTTATATGATAATGAAATTATAATGCAAAGCAAAAACAAAAAAAAGTCTGAGTAGACCTAAAACGACATACAAGGCAACAAAAATTATAAAAGGATAAATAATTAGGGCCAGAATTAGTAGCAGATAAGACTTTAGAGTATAGTTCTAGACGTCTAGACCTCCAGACTTATACTTTATAGTTAGTATAGAAGTTATGTTTATAGTTAGTCTCAATAGTTCTTGTATAATCCACAAGGTTTGTTTATCGCCACAAGTTGGAGTGGGGATAAACGCGGGGGTTGGATACCACAGCAATTTATATCTTATCTTCTTATTTTATTTGAAGAGCGTTATTGGCCACTCTTTCGTACTTGGAGAATATTCTGTGTACCAGGCAGTTGGCAGTCCTGGCAGCCATTTTAACTTTAAAATGAGTTGGACGCTGGACATCTTGCATCGGCCTATGTATGTCAAGACCATCCAGTTTATCGTTAAATTCAAATTTTACATTCTACGCATCGCCTTTTACTCATTTACTTTTATTGCCATCATGATTGCTGACCATGCATCTTTTCCATTTTCCTGTTGATGTTCATGTTGTTGGTGCTGATTTGTAGGATTGTAGGTATGCATGTGATGTCAATGTTGTTTATCGTGTCAGTGTCAGTAGTCATCCTCTTTGTTGTCAGTGTCAGTTTGTCATTGTCTTTTCTTTTGTCAGTCTTTTCTCCCGTGTTGCCATGTGATGTCTGTGTATTGCCAGGAGATTTGTTGGATCAGAGGCCAGACATCTTCGAGCAAAGGCAGTGTGTTAGGGCGGTTCTCCTATCTGTTGGAGCTGTGTGGATCTCGGAGTTTGAGTGTTGGAGAGTTTGGTGACTCATTGGGAGTCTGGATATAGTGCTCAAGATATCGGTAGTGATATCAGAGGTGGTGGTGCTAATGATGTTAGGGGTGGTAGTGGTAGTGTTGATGTCAGAGGTGGTAGGTCTACTATTGATAATATTGTTGGAGGTTGAAGTCTAACATATAGAAAACAAATACAACAAACTTTTAAAATAAAAACAATAACACAACAAACAAACAAGATCTACTTAACAACACAACTAAAACAACAACAAAGGTATAGAGCTAAACAGGTGTTGTAACATACAATTTCAGAGAG
>JAUEKR010250898.1:0-14229 GCA_031762895.1 Corambe burchi
TACTTCTTCTACTACTACTACTACTACTACTACTACTACTACTACTACTACTACTACTACTACTACTACTACTACTAACTACTACTACTGCTCTTGAGTTTAAAATGAGTCTTCTTCTCTGTCACTTCATCCCGTTCCCCTTCACCCAAGATTCTCAATTAATGCAAACAAAAAATAGAGTTCTAGTACAGCTGAGAATTGACTCTGATTTTATTATCCCATGAATCTATAGAATCTACCCGTAGAAAGCTTTAAAAGTTTAAGAAGACCCAGCTAACAAAACCAGTACCAGGTACAAAATTCATCCCTTTCTTACCTCCTCTCCTTCACTCTATCTCTCCCTCTCTTTCTATCTCTCTTCTCTTTCTCTTCCTTTCGTCTCTGTTTTCTCTCTCTGTCTTCCTCTCTCTCTCTGTCTCCCTCCCCTCTCTCTTCCAAATAACTCTCATAGTGTGTCCTCTCTCTCCTTTTTCTCTCTGTCTTTTTCTCTCTCCCTCTCTTTATATCTCTTTCTTACCCTCTCTTCTCTTCCTCCTTCTGTCTCTGTTTTCTCTCTCTCTCTCTCTCTTCCAAATAACTCTCATATCCTCTCTCATTCTTTCTCTCTCTCTCTCTCTCTCTCTCTCTCTCTCTCTCTCCCCTTCTCTCCCTTCAAACTAGTTAAGTAAACTAGATAGGTAGATAGCATACAAATAGTTCTAGACACGCTGGTGTTTCTATGCTATCGTCTCATGTCACCCAAACCCTCTTTAAAATCTCTTGAGGCCTGTCTCTTGTGACGCGCTGCTATCTGTTCCGTTGGTATAGAAACCTGTTGCATTCATTTACGATCTTGATTTGGGTCCCAAACACCATACCCCCATATTCCCATAGATATCTGGATACCCAGTTATAAAACATACCACTCCTTAGATATATAATATTGTTAGGTTAGCTAGAATACTATCTAGAATGTTATTATATTGTAGTAATCCGTCGTAGCAGAAACGGAGCCTATGCGTTCAGTGCTTTTTTTTTCTTCTACTGTAACTCTCTCTATCTCCCTATCTCTCTCTCTCTCTCTCTCTCTCTCTATCTATCTTTCTATCTTTTATTTCACCCACATATCCGCTCTCTGATTCTTCAAGATCCCTCGCTAGAATCTCGAAGTCTGGTCTTTATAATGCATTTGTCGTAAAATCGCCAACTCGAGTCTTGAAACTCCATGCTGCTATGGTTAATGTTGTATCGCACATATTAGTATGAAATTATGCAGCTTGCTCGAAACTATCACAGTTAAGTTTTCGACCGTGCCTCGTTAGCGTCTTCCACTTCCACCTCTCCCCCACTCCTCCACTTCCTTTCTGTTTTGTTTGTCATTAAAATGATATGTCCTATTCAGCGAAAATTGGATCATATGATGTTGTCGATTCTATCTATAACGATTTTATACCACCCTTCCCCCTTTCGTCCTACCCCCCCCCCCCGCTTCATTATTTTCTTAAGTGGCGTATAATTGTGCAGTTATCACAATATTCGGTAATTTGTATATTCATGATGCATGTTATGAAGCATGCGCATCAGTGTTTTGCATTATGTGTGCACATGTATGTGCGCAAAGCTTTAATTTATCACTTACCAAGATCACAGTATACGTATGTATGTGCAAGTGTTGAAACACATGATTTATTTTTTTTTAAAACCTGAGATATTATAAAGCTTTTTATGAAATTGAATTTCTGAGGAGCCTTATTTATTACGGAATTAGTTTCACTATAGTATCACTTTCCCTCCGCATTTTAATGTCTTTTTTTAAATTGCCCCAAAAACATGTTCTTTTGTGTTTTAATTTTTGCTTTTATTTCGTTTTTATTTTGTGTGGTTTTTTTTGCCATTTCATACAAAAATAATTTTATATTGTTTTGTTGCTGTTTAAAAGGCCTCAAGATTCCATTTTATTATTTTTACCACTGCAGTACTATAGAATCTTAGTGTTCCATAACGATGCATTCGATCTAGGCTAGAGCACAAATTATATATTATCAGTATATATTAATTATTTTTGTGTGAGATGCAGTTACTTCTTCGTTCATTTATACAGATATATGCATTGTACGAACATGTGCCTAATATCTTTTTTAAAGCCTTAACTTATTATAAATTTAATTGCTCCTCAATTTCACAGATGTGTAAATTAAATGGGTTTGAATTACTAATTGTATTAGGAGCACATTTTTTTGTTTGTTTGTTATTGTTATACGTGTGTGTCAGAGGGAGGGGGTGTGAATAAATAAGGACGCATTCCTTTGGGAAACTGGGAAAAAGTTTGTGTTGTGGTTTATTTAATTTGATTTTGTTGCTTTTCTTGTTCTTACATTTTTCTTTTCAGCTATTAAAAAGTTATTCTTTGTTTTCATCTGGTTAATTTTGTGCTGTGTTGTTTTGTTTTGTTCTTGGAGAGGAAAGGGGGGGGGGTGGTGCTGTGTGAGTATTTGTAAGGGGTGTTTGTGTTTTGCTACGTTTCTCTCTCTCTCTCTCTCTCTCTCTCTCTCTCTGTCTTTCTCTCCTTTCTTTTATGATATCGTTGGGCTGCTTCTAGGGGATTATCTACATGTTTTGGTGTATGTGTGTGTGTGTGCGCGGTCAGTACATATCTAATACTTGTGTGTGTTCATCATTGTTTGATATGGATGGAATGCTTTTTTGGTGAAGAATTTCACAATAATTTAATCCCTACATAATTATATATGCCAGGTAATATACGTTACAAAAGAATGATCGAAATAGTGAGTGGTATGGACACCGTACCATAAGATATATCCCAGAGGAATGCTCTCTTTATATTATAATAGTTTATACAGTATCTTCTTCCCTTTATTATATTCTTCATTATCTTCATTATTCCCTTTTCTATAATTTCTCTCTCACTGGAATATATTATTATGTAATGTATTATCATAAATCGCACACACCCTTACTCTGACTTATTCTTTCTCAATATTTGATTATCTATCTATCTTACTTCTATCCCCTTCCTCTTTCTCATTCCTCTATCTCCTTCCTCTATCTTCTTCCTCTGTCTACTTCCTCTTTCTCATTCCTTTATCTCCTTCCTCTATCTTCTTCCTCTATCTACTTCCTCTATCTCCTTCCTCTATCTCCTTCCTCTATCCCCTTCCTCTATCTCCTTCCTCTATCTCCTTCCTCTATCTCCTTCCTCTATCTCCTTGATTCTTCTCCTCTAGATAATCCCCTCTCTTCATTCATCCCTCCTCTTATTATTTATTAACTCTGTCAATAGGTCGTCGTTTCGATGGTGAAGCGATAAGACCAACGCGCCATTTTGTCAAGTAGGTCGAACATCCGGTCGCCGAGTGGGTAGCAAAAGGGGCCTTAACTCTATTCGCTTATTAATATATGCTAGACTATTTTTAAATGGCTTTATTAAACGCTGTTTTCTTGTTTCATCTAAAGTTATGTTATTATGGCCACTATCTAGTCTAATTTTAAATGACTTTTGGGGCTCTCTACTCTCTTATTTTATTCATCAATTTTATTATATTATTACCTCTTGCTATGATGCTTAAAAGCCTTTATATCATGTTATTGATGACGTCGTAATGCTGTAAATCTTTATTACATGGCTTTAGGTTTTCCGTTGTTGCTTAATTAATTTATATTAATTAATTGTAATTCTTATTTTTTTTATTACTCACATTGTCAGTACATCATTAAAATATCTAAATTTAATCTGTATAATTAGAAGGAAAAAATGAATTTAGCTTTTGTAATGAGTTTTTAATTCCACATACGTTTTAGCTTTTTTTAAGAGTTAAGTTATTCCTTATTCAATTAAAGGCAGAGCTATATAATACATTCATTTCTTCTTAAAAGTGATTCTTTTTGAGTTGTGGGTATCTTAGCCTTATCGTATTAATATGATTTGGTCTTTTCAGTCTCTTCTATGTTGTATAATAGAGATTATAATTATTTGATGTTGGGGTGTAGGTTTCGTTTAAGTCACTGTTGTTTTCGATTATGTTTTAAACCGAATTGTACACTATGAAGAAATACGAATTCACTTCAGTGATCTTTGGGTTATAGTTTTCAATTTTTTAATTAATTTGAGATGGAAAATGTGGGTTTCTTGGTATATTCCGTATAATGTATGAAAGAGAACGAGGGAAAGAGAGGGAGAGAGTGATTGCGTGTGTGTTTGAGAGAGAGAGAGAAAGATAGAAAGAGAGTATGTGTGTGTGAGAGAGAATGATGATTATGATAACTTATTTTATTGGGTTTTGTTTTGCTTTTTATATACATATTGAAAAAATAACAGCAAAACACATGAGGCACATTAGTGTATCCAATAGTTATATTCTTGTTTGAGTTTATTATAAAATTATCTTTAAAAAGGTTTTAATGGTGGAATTGGGGAGAATGGGGTAGTAGGAGATTCCTTTGCTATATGTTCCTCATTGAGATTAAGATCCAGCAGAACAGGTGTGAATTCTAATGAACCTGATAGAGATAAACCAAAACATGAAAAATAAATAAATAATAATCTTTAAAGAAGTTGGGTAACTAGTTTATAACTAGGTTAGAATTAAAATATGCCCTCCATATCTGCTCTTTATGTTATCTTATAGACCCTAAATATGGCTATAATGTCACAATAAGTTCTTAATCCGAGATAACAAGAAACAGTTAGATAATAGTAATAGTTATGATAATAATAATGATAATAGAATAGGAAGCCCCTTCAGTGTCGTTGTCACATGCGATAAGTCTAGAAATAAATTTTAAAGCAACTCTGAGAATGAAAACTTGCCTACCTCCTCTTTGAATTTAAAGATATATTTCTATAGAGATAGAACTAGGTTCATAGATACCTAGTAGCTTGGGTAGATGTGTGTGATTCATATAGATAGTGAGTTTAAGACTATATAGGCCTAGACTATTTCTAAAATCTGGTGCTATCTAAATAAATACAGTAAGTAGTATCTAGATCTAGTCTTCAGAAAGACAGTAGTCTGTAGCCTTCGTCTAAGTCTCGCGTTATTAAATGAGACTTTGAGAAAGTAGTACCTAGCGAGGTTTTCGATTCGAAATAATGAGTTATAGACTTTTAAAATCCTGTATCTCTGAAGGCCTCTATAGAACTAAAAACTGGATTTTAATATGATAAAGGTTTAAAGGGTTACCATGGCTTGTCGCTATGCACCTTTTACTGTCGATAGGAATAGGAATCGGTAAATACCTCTTCTAATTCTATATGTTCTAAGCTAGACCTCTTGTATTCTGGAGATTATGATTTGTATAGATTTATATTGAACTTGCGAAAAGGAGGTGGAAGGGGGAGGAGGGGGGGTGGGAGGGTAAATATAGGTCTAGTGGTTGGTAGGGCCTTGCCTCCATGTATGGATGTTATGAAATTCGGTTTCTATAGAAATTGAAGAGAAATCATATCAACGGCTTTTGGTTGTTAGGTTTAGTTACATTCATTATATTATGCTATAACACTGAGGGTCTTGTATTATAGTTTCTACATTGTGTTATGGATTTCATGGGTTCTCTTGGTTATGCATATTATATATATAGCGTTTTTCATAATCGTGTCATACGCCTGTCATAGTTTTTTAAAGGTGTTTTTTGAAACTCTAAATAAGGAGAGGTTGTCTTCGCGTCTCCTTTTTACCAATAGGTTTGGGTTTTTTCTCCTTCAGCCCCCTTTTTCTTCATTTAAACTACCCGTTTCGTTTTTCTTGTGTCCCTGTTCTGGAGGGCTCTATTTTATTGTTGTTATTTTTATTTAAATAGATAATTTGATTTTTCCTATTTTATTTGCAATGATATAAATGTAAACTTGTTGTAACAAAGAATTAATTGAATCCTGCATAATATTATCATTTTATACTTCCTGTCGTTATGTATTGGATGATATAATAGGTTTTTGTTATTGGAGGTGGGAAGGGGGAGAGAGAGAGAGAGAGAGAGAGAGAGAGAGAGAGAGGGAGAGAGAGAGAGCGAGAGAGGGAGAGAGAGACAGAATGGGCGAGAGAGCGAGAGAAAGAGAGGGAGAGAACAGAGTGCAAAGAACACGTATTTATGGGTTAATAATTAATAGAGAATGGTGGTAAAGCTAAGGCTTTAAAGGTTTTTCATAATTTGACCGACATTTTGAGAGTCTTGAACACGTGTCATAATAATAATAATAATAATATCCCCTTTTCCCTTTCTATTGATATGGGTGTGATAATGGTTCTATTATTGTTATGAACAATAATAATATTACTAGCATTAGCTACCCTGTATGGTATATAATAGAATCGGTATTACTACTAAGCAAAAGAAGGAGATTTTTATCTTGAGTTTTTATTATTATTTCAATATTATATTGAGTATTTTATGTGGGGAATAATTACTATTCTTCGAAAATTGGAAACCATATTTTAAAGTTATTCTCAGTTGTTATCATATGATTCAATATTTTAAAACTATATGATTTTAGGTAAAATCGTATCCGCCAGTAATATATGCGTAATATGATGGGTTTTTTTTTCATTATGCAACAACTTTATGGGTGTAATATAAGTTTTTATTATAGTTGAAGTGGGTTGTTAATGTTTTGAAAAATGAAGAAAAAGAAATTTCAATAAAGAATATCCCAGATAAGTTCAAATTTTACTGAATGAAATATGAACAAAATTGCTTTTAAGAAGTATCTAGCACTTTTTTTTTAAAAGTAGGCTTATACAATACATGTATTTGAAATGAGTAATTATATGCGCATCAGAAAACAAAGAGAGCGGAAATAATTACTAAAGTAAAGAAAGGATTAAAAACCGTAGTAGCGTAATTTAATTTTGAATGACATGAATGTTTGTATTATAATATATTAATTTATGTTAATTAATTCAGCAGTCAAAAGTGGTCATCGTGATTATCATATTGTAGTACGGTGAGTCCTAGACATGTAGATCTAGTCTAGAGAGCTTGTAACTTGACTCAATACTTGAAGTGTTAGCATGCTAGTTAACATTCTAACAAGTTTGGAGAAGATGGCTTAGTGCTTGGCTTATAGTGAAGCTGACAGTTTCTCCCAGTTTTTCAATATCTTGTTAGATTGATAAAAATCCCCATATACCTTTATTATACTCCATTGAAAAGGTCTAATGCAAACACGCACACACACAAACAAACAAACACCGAAATCAAAACAAAAACAAGACAAAAACAATAACAAAACAATAACAAACAAAAAACGAAAAAAAAAACCCAAAGAAAAAGGTAATTTCGATCGCTTTCTCAAGACCCTCTTTGGCCATTTTCGTTTCTCGCAAAAGGGAGGGGATTAACCAGCTACCGGAAACTGGAGTATTTCCAGCTTCACATTTCCATGCCTATAATAAATAGGCACGAGTAGGCCTATTTAATGGTGTATTTTGTGGCGTATGTAGTCTAGTGAAGGGTAGGTAAAGAAGAAGATGTTAGATTTATTTCTCAAAATTATCATAATGACTAACGAAATAAGAGGAAAATGACCTGAAAACGCCAAGACAAGGGTTTTTATCTTGTTAGCTGTGTATTGTATATTGTGGAATTATAATAAAGGTGTGAACTGTGACTAAGAACAAAGGGAAGTAACTTTTGACTTAAATCTTGACAAGTTTTTACAATAAAGGCGATTATATGATAATAATTATGCTAATGTTATACAAATTATATATATTTTTAACAATGTTTTTATTACTTTATTATAATGATATTGCCTATTTACACATCAATGCAATTAGAGGGGAACCTCTGTATTTGAGACACACATGAATCGGGGAAACCCGGTAAATTGGCACAAAATCATAGACAAACCAATTGAAATAAAGCTCAGTATTTTATATATGACCTCACTAATCGGGAAATTTGGGTAATAGGGACATAGGGGCGATTTTTAAATCCACTGAGGGGTCCCATATAGCGAGGTCCTATTGTCTGTTAGAGCCATTGCAAACTATAGTAACCTGTTGAGTTATCATTTAACCTATTTATTGTTTTCTATAATTAATTATTATAACCCACTCAATGATTGTTGTTGAAAAACAAGTTCATTTCATGGATTGAAGCCTATTTCAACTAATCGCCGTAATACACGAGATTTTAGTTGTATCGAGAGGGGGAGAGAGAGAGAGAGAGAGAGAGAGAGAGAGAGAGAGAGAGAGAGAGGGAGAGAGAAAAGAGAAAGAGAGAGTATGAGAGAGAAAGATGAGAGAAAAGTAGAGAGACAATATGTTTTTGTTAGTGTGTGTGTGTGTGTGTGTGTGTGTTTTAAATCTTTGTTTGTGCTCTTTGTTGCTGTTGGTATTCTCTCCTTCAGGTCATTTTGCTATGTTATATTATCTTGTAAGGAGATTACTTATTTCGACCAAAGGGGAGTAATCGATAAAAAATGATTCTCTAAGTATTTTTTTCTCCTGATTTATTAGGTACTGTACTTTATTTTATTAAATGAGTAGCGTGATAATATATTTTTTATGTATGTTCTACTTTTTGTTTTTATATTTTTTGTCTATTAATTGATGTTTATAACTTATTTACACTTAAAAATAAGTGGAATACCACAATATAAATGCTATTATATTTAATCTTATTCTCATTCCTTCATTTATTTCTATAGACCTATATTAATTATATTTTGTATTGTTTTTTTTTTAAATCTTATCCAAAAACAGCTGCCCGCATCCAGAGGGGCCCACTTAGCAAAGAGATGGGACTGATCGGCACCGAAGTCAAACTGAAATGCAAGGCATACGGCGTGCCCAAACCGTACCTCAACTGGTACAAGAACGGCACGCTGGTCGACCCGCACCATTCAAGGTTGGTTGTCGGTTTGGTATTATTTATTTTAAACTTTATTTTTTTATGTAATGTTTATGTAATATTGTTCTTTTTTGCTTCTTCTTGTTCTTGTTTTGTTTTAAATATGCTTTTTTTATATTTCTGAATTGACAAGATTACGGCATTATTATATACCTTACCAAATCGGAACTTCTGTTCGTTCTCTCGCTCTCTCTCTCTCTCTCTCTCTCTTTTTCTCTCTCTCTCTCTTTCTCTATCTCTCTATCTCTCTCTTTCTCTCTTTCTCTCTCTCTTTCTCTATCTCTCTATCTCTCTCTTTCTCTCTATTTCTCTCTCTCTCTCTCTCTCTCTCTCTCGTTCTCCCTTTTTTCTTCTTACTTTCTTCCTTTTCTATCCACCTTCTGATCCTTCTTCTCTTTTATTATGCATTATTTATGCCATTTTTTCTTCAGTTTCTTCTGCTGCCTTCTTACGTTTCTATACTGTTATTTTATATTTACTTTTATATTAATTTATATTTCTTTTTTGTTCTGATTTAATTTTTTTAAATTTTTTTTGTATGTATTATTTTAGTTTTCTTTTCCGCCCACTCTGTATTATTATTACCTATATTATTAATGTGCATCCGCCTTTATTTCTCTCGTTGTTATTACAATAATCTATTAAAAAAATGCATCATGAAATTATAGCACATACCTTCTATCATTACATTATAGAGGTATAGATTTATTTTTTTCCTTTTGTTACTGTGTATTATTATCTTCCTAAATTCAGCCCAGGTAAAAAAAAAATTTAAACATGACTGATGGGAAAAAATATATGATGAAAATTGAGCTGTTTCTTCACACTCGGATCTCAGATTTTCAAGACTCAAACAATTCTTGCCACACACCCCAAACCCCGTCTTCCGGTTCAAATTGACTTCCGGTGTCTAATAAGTCGTGCCCCGTTCGCGTCGGGTTTACCCACAGACATCAAATTAATGCCTTGTGAAGTCGCTAATTTAGATTTATTATCTCACGTGGATAAACTACGTTTCAATTATCTAGAACTCTGGAACTCTGGAACTCTAGTACTTACTCGCTTACCTCCCCTGAAACGCCCTTTTAAAAATAAGTCCCATCCCACCATGTCCACCTATCCACCCTCTCATTACTTGTACAGCACTCTCCTTCTGCATGCATTGCATAACAAACACGCACACGTTACTTGTACACATGCACACACACATACAAACACAAGATCACCAAAATATTTGTTATTGTATACTTTAGATTAAGGATATTATACGAAATTTTTGTTTTTGTTGAATTTTTAATAAAATTTTGTTTGTGTTTTTGATTGAATTGTTTTATTTTGTCTATGCTTGATTTGGCATGTTTATGTTTTTGTTTGCTTGTTTTGTTTTTTTTTCCTTTTCTTATACTCAAATATTATGATATTATAAAAAAGCAATGATAAAAATGTTTACATATTGCAGGTACAAGATCAGGAAGTGGTTTCTCATCATCTCCAAAGCCAAAGTGGAGGACTCTGGAGAGTACAGTTGTCACGTGTCTAACCAGCACGGTGAAGAATGGGTCAACTTTACTCTCAAAATAGGAAGTGAGTTACCTCTCTTATTTATTCCTTTGTTACTCTCTTTCGACTTTATCGACTTCTTTTTCTTCCTTCTATTTACTTTTCTTCTTTTTTCTTTTTCGTATTTTTCTTCTATCTTATTCTTTCTTCTTTATTTTCATATTATTTTTCGTATCTTCTTTTTTCTTCATTTTTATTTTTTTACACACAGCGTAACCCTTGAATAGCAGACAATATAGAAATGAAAGAAGAAGTAAACATAATTTTAAAAAAAACAACTCGTGGTTAGAACGGAAGTCTAACCTACGTACGGTACCGAATTGTCTTGCCAAGAAGAAAGAGCACCTCTTTCTATTTTTTAGAATGAATATGCATTGAGACAAGATAGACATTTAAGCATCAAATACCCATCTGTTGAATCTATTTTGATTTTCGACATATTTATGTATAATATTAAACACTAATAAGGCTATTTTCTAGAAACTCATTAAAATATTATAATATATGTCTACATTGGTATATTATGAGAAAAGAAGCGGGTGTATTATAGTTTTGTTAGACTATACTTTAAAATAATATAATATGCAACTATGCCATTATTGCTACTATCTTATCAAACTCTTACTATCATAGTAACAGAATCAATCTTTCCATTATCTATTATACTTACTATCATAACCATTCGACGATGATGTTTCATGTCATAAATTGATTTAATTATTTATTAATTAGCAACCCCATAATCATTTTTTTATTTATCTTTTCATCTTTTGATAATTTATTTTTATGTATTCTCAGATGAGTCAGAAATTAACGATTTTTACAATGGAGGAAGAGGATTAACGGACCCGCCTCCAAAATATGGTAAGTTTACAACCACGTGTTGTTTTCTTTTCTATGATGGTTCTTAGTTTACAGCATTCTTTGATGGTTCCTAGTTTCAATTGGGGAGATGTTGGAGCGTAGTACAGGGCTGCCAACAGCTCTGAAGTTTAAGGGATATTCTGAAACGTAAGCCCTAAATTCCTGCAATCCTGAAACCTTGAAACAACTCCTGATCTATCTCCCGCACTCCCGAAATGGTTGGAGTTTTAGATATTTTAACTCTGTAATCGAGATAAACCGAGGGGTAATCGGAACTTATTTCAACTAGGTATCCCAGTTAACGAGGCCTCACTATGCTTATTATGATTATTATTATAGTGTAGACTTAAAATTTAAGATTGAAGGCAAGGGAGGTTACCCAATCCGACCCAATTAAGACCAGGGTCGTAAAGAGCAACCATGACAGGCGTAGAGTCTGGCACCGTTCCTTTAATTGGCAGGCAAAGGGTTCTCCAAGACTCATGATACACGCCCTCTTCCCCCTTTCCTATTTCCACCCTCTGTTCTCTTGTGGTGCCTGTTGGTGCTTTCAATCCCTCTCTCTCTACATCACTTCCTACTCCCATCCCCTCTATATAATTATATTTTGCTCTCTCTCTCTCTATCTATCTATCTCTCTCTAACTCTCTCTCTCTCAAATCTATCGTTATAAATTATGATATATCCATAACTCTTCGTTTCTATCTCTCCCTAACTTTTTATCTCCCTCTTCATTAATTATACCTCTCTATCTTTTTTCCCATCTCCTTTGATCTTCACCTTCTCTCTCTCTCCACCTCTCTTATTCTCTCTCTTTCTCTCTCTCCCTCTCTTTCTCCGTGTCTGTTTCTCTCTGCCACACTTTCTTTACATCTCTCTGGCTCTCTATATATTTCTTTATCTCTATTTCTCTTTCTATCTCTCTTTCTTTCTTTCTCACTCTTTCTTTCTCTATCTCTCTCTCTGCTACCCATTTACTCTTGCACTTTAATCCCAATTGAATCTCTTCTCCCCTCTCATTGTTTTTCTTTTCATCCTTTTTTTTTTTCATTCTTCTGTTCCATTCCTATCCACCACCACAACCCGTTCCTACTCAACTGCCCCCATCGCTTAGCCAGGCACGTACATTCATTAGTGAGTAAACGTCTACTTACTAGACTGCTCACGTTAAGTTAAAAATCCAACCCTTTTACATTCCTTGGCATCGAGACTAGTAAATCAAGACTCATCTCCCTGTGTCTTCCAAGACACGAACCCCCAGCCTTCCTGTCCCAGCCAATTTACGACATCATTACGCCCATCTGATTAAACATTAAAGCTGCTCGCCATGAATTATCATCCGTCAGCTACTCTCTACCTCCATCCCTACCCTACCCTATTCTTATTATCCTCTCCTCTCTCTCCCTTTTCCTCCATCTGTCTCTTACCTACTATCTCAATTCTAAATTAATACCTGATATATCTAAAATATCTATCGATCTATGTAAATGTCTATATATATCTATCTATATATCTATCTATCTATCTATCTATCTATCTATATAATATATCTATACATCTATCTATCTATCTATGTATCTATCCATATAATGTCTTTCTCTCCCTGAGTCCCTTTTTATCTCTCTTTCTCTCTCCTTCTCTCTTTTTCTCTCTCTCTCTTTCTCTCTCTCTCTCTGCAAATAATTATCGCCATATATTCTATATGTCTCTTCTATTTTCGTAACGTACGCTAAATATACTTTATGTTGATATAAAATCTGAACAATAATATAGTGTAGTTATAAACGTTGCAGTCTATTTTTTTTTCTCAAGTATTTCATCTTGGAAATACTTTAGACAGAAATGTGCAGCTGATAGTAATTAATGCTTGAAGTTTTCCATATAGACTTTTGGCTTCCCTTCATAATATATTATGATGCGTACATCTTTTAAGTATATTTTGTCATATATAGAATCTGAATTGTTTATTGTATAGTCTAGTGATAAACATTGTTTGTAGTTTATAGTTCTTTCAAGCATTGCTATGTGAAAATACTTAAGACAGAAATGTGCAGCTGCAAGTCGTTGATGCAGTTATAAGACTTTGTCTATGTCTATGTCTATAACTATAACTCTTGGTCTTGCCATGAGGCTATAATATATTATTGGCGTCTGGCGTCCCAATGACTACACCCATTCAGTCAAGGGTAGACAACTCGATATGACGAGGGGTAATGAGGCGATATTCTACAGTTGCTTCCCCTTTACCCCAACCGTTTGCGTGATAGGTTTTGATTGCCCCCCATCATAGTAGAAGAATCGCAATGGGTTGGGCTACTTACAGTTCCGTTCTTCTATAATAGTCTTGTGAAGTGAACATGTTCCTGTTTTCGGTAAATTTCTAGATAGATATAATAATATAACCGATATATTTAAAAACCCAGAACTCTGAAGGTTAAAAAATTAAAGATGATTTCTATAATGTTCCGTCGCTTGGACTAAGCTTCTCTAAAATCGCTTTTGGTTTGTTTGAAAATTGGCATTTTTAAATCTTCTTACCATGTTACTGAAAACTGGAAATTTTCCAGCATCACTATGACCTAGGCATAATAGATCTTGCTCATTACAGAAGTTTAGCCTTGCCTTAAGGCGAATACAATAATTTGGAGAACTTCCATTTACAATTTTATATGTATTATGGTTTGAGCAAACTTGCCGCACTAAGTTTTCTGAGGGAAGACAGCTAATTTACAATTGCATCTCTGATGCGCGATACCCCTTTAGAGTTTTACATCAAGTCTATAGTCTAGAGTGTAGGTATTAGGAACTGGAAGAAGAGCTAAGACAAGTGCTCGTTGCTGTTTTTCTCTGGTAATGAGATATGTCAACTCATAAACTAATCAAAACCGTTTGCCTAGTTTATTGTTGGTATGTGAATGGGTAGGGGAGTGGGAGGGAGTGGGATTGGAAACGGAA
>JAUEKR010252009.1:0-14220 GCA_031762895.1 Corambe burchi
TTATTATTATTATTATTATTATTATTATTATTATTATAATAATTATTATTATTATTATTATTATTATTATTATTATTTTATTTTATTTTTATATAAATTTTTTTTCCTATTGAGTCTTGCCAATGATAATAACAGATGAGCATAGTTTGTTTATTAAAAAAAAAGTATTTAAACACATTATGTCGGTGTCAATCAATATACAGTATGATTTGAATCTTGATTACTCTCAAAGCCTTTATATTGAGACACCTTTGAATCTTGAGTGCATGGCGAGTGTTTTTAAGATTTATTTAAGATTTTGTTTGATAATTATTATCTATAATGAATGCTGATAAATTCCTAACTAATTTTTGCATCCATTGCCTTGCTTTTACTCTCCCCCTTATCCGCCCATTGACATCATTTCATATCCGTGCATTGCATCTGCACTCAACACCAACAGACCAGAGAGACGCAGCCGAGACATATCTGGGCCCCTGACGTTCAGTCACATAGCTCATGTGGGGCCTGGGCAACTTCTGCCTCCTATGCAGGGTCCCCCTGCTCCTGCGTAAGGATCCATCCCTCATTCACTACATTCATTTTGCTTTGCGTGTTTACGCTCTTGTTGTTGTGTTTATTGATGTAGTGTTTTTCATTCAGTTCTTCCATTCCTCACTTTCCATTCACATTGCCTGCCTGCCTGCCTGATGCTTCCCATGTTATAGCTTTATTTCTATGTGGTTCTACTATGAACTTGTCACCTTTTACTTTATTATATGATAGAAGTATTTTTTTTCACCACTCATTGAATAAAAGGGGCCCATATAAATTGTTAAATTGCTTTTGATAAGTTTTAACTGTTTTTGGATGTATAAACAATCGATTGGCCTCTGATAAGGCAGGCAAATCGAAATTTAACTGTTGGTATATGAACAGCCGACTCTATAAATCAGAGAAAACCAAAGTGTATTGATTTGGAAAAAATTTTTTTATACAAAATTGAATCAAATTAGCATGAAATAAATAATGTAGCATATGTTGGTCACATTTAACCTTTGTTGAAATGTTGTGTTTGTTCATTGTGTTATTGTTGATGCTGTACCTCTATCATTAGATTTTAATTTGGTTGATTTAATGGATTTGGTGTATATATTGATACTGCTTATATTATTAGATATGATTGAGGAATATAATACACATTAAATATTAAATTTGGTGATGGGTAGTAAAAGATATTAAATTGTGCATTAATTCAGTAGCTGAATATTATCCGTTTTTATATGCAATTTTAAATGTAGAAGCATCCTTTCCACAAATGAATTGGATTCTGTTTTGCTGTTCCTTGTCAATCTATTATTGTACTTAAAAATGATATTATGTAACTACTTTGCTGGAAATGGAAATGTATGAAACTTGCTAGGTTGTCAAAAAATCTGTTCATCTGTTGAAACTAACTGATTATGATATAATCCAGTTGCTTTAAAAATTATGCTACTCAATGCCATTATTAGTGTCTGATCTTTTCATGCATCATGAATTTTTAAAAGAAGCAATTCATTTTTTACCATATTTTACATTTGTGAATTGCCATAGTAATTTAAAAAAAACTAAGATGTATAACTATTAATTTGATATTGGCTTTTTCTAAATTAACAACTATAATGTTCATTATATTATAAACTTCATAACGCATATAAACATGTATACACATATAAATATGCACACATGCATGTTAAATTAATCATTTATAATTAAGAATAACCAATGATTACATAACCAATATAAGCTTTAGCTTCTGTTTATTGAAATGGGTGACTTTGGAGCATTAAGGATTTAAAAGCCTATGGTAACCATTGCCTTTATTATTGCATTATATTATTACCAGTATCAACTGTTAGGGTGGATGGAGGTTGTAGGTTGATGTGGTTTTGAGGTAATGATTTAGACTTCAAGTTCACTGCTTATTGTTAGTATGGTGCATCAATCAGGCACTTCTTGATGTGGGCAAAGCAATGCACCATGCTTTTGTATATTTCTTATCTCTTTCGTTTCCTTTTTTAGATATTGTTTTGTTTTAAACAGAACTCACACACCTTTGACACTTTATTTCTTTCCAAACCATAGTTTTAATATATTAATTTGATCTATATAAACAAGACAAAAATTGAAGATTTTTTGAAATGTCCTATAAAATAAGGATAACCATATTTAATCCCAACTTGTTATATTATGATTTTATTTGGTTATTTTAATTATTTATTTATTTTTTTAATTTATGGATATTTACTTTTTTATTTTTTTATCTTTAGATTTGTTTACATTTTCTATATGATTATATCTTTGCATGCCTTTTTAAGGATATTTTAATTCATTTTAGGTATTAAGATTAAAAAAGTTATGATATAATTTAAGTTGATAAAAAAAAAATCCCTTTAACAAACAACACCACTAAGAAAAATAGGATTATCAAATGTATTAATTTTGTTATGTACACTTAATCTTCATAGAATTAATCATATTTGCTAATTCATCTTAACTATCTACCACCCTATCTTCATATTTTTATCTTTTTATTTCCATTATATCACTCATTATATTTGACCAAGAAAATTTAATAAAGCAACCTTTCTCTAATAATTGTATTCACTAGTAATACTCTCAGTAGATTATAATACCATTTATTGCAATAGAACACATGCCTAATTGGAAATAATCTTATGATTATGTTTTGTCCTCTAATTATTATAGACTTAAAAAAAACAAAACAATTATATTTTTTCCACCCTATCTATAAGAGAATAGTATGAGATTTATTAAAAATTTTTGAATGAATTGTATGTGTGTATGTTATATAATATATGGTATGAATTGTTGATCAGATTACTCATTTTTATTTTAAAAATTTTACCACCTTTAGTTTTTTTTCAGTTGGTGTTGTCGTTGCTATTGCCATTTTTTGTTCCAGATTTCATTGTTATTATTATTGTATAACAAAGGATTATTGTTAATGGTCTGAATCTAAACTTAATGATTCATATTTTATAAAATCATGGGTTTATGCTATACTTCTTTAACCAGTTAGTTTTTATATTATTTACTTTACTGTTTTTCTTTTATGTTTCATCTTTTCTTATAATGAATGTCTTTTCCAGTCATTTATTTCTATTGTCATTATTTTTCTCAATATATATTATATATCTCGCAATTTGTATACACTCTAATTTTAATTTTCTGTATTTTCCCTTTTATTTTTTATTTCAGTTTCTTTAAAATGATTGTTAAAAAATAATCTAATTCATATTGAAATATAGTCAGAAATTAAGAAATAATATAGGTTAGCATTTTTTAAAGTTAAGGAAATGGATATACAATTATGATAGTTAATTGAGACTTCTGTGGATTTAGCCTTAGAGGCATTTGATTTTAGAGGGAAAAGATGCTATATTTCAATTTCAAACCATTGATTGATTGAGATTACATACTCCATTATCAGTTTTTCTGCTTTCTGAGGGTTTCCAATTACAGAGTTTCCACTGTATATATCCATGCTTTGAGTGATTTGGTGTAGATAATGTTCTTTAGTGATTTATGAATTATGATCTTCAGATAATACAACAAACTTCCTTTTTTTTAAATCTCAGAATATTTTAGCAGTCTTTCTTTTTTTAGATAAAGTAAGAAAGTTGTTAGTTTTCATTGAAGTATTAGTAGCATATTATGTGATAAATTTGCCAATATTTAAGTAAATTTTTGAATTGGTTAAACGAAACTTAAAACAAGCTTTAAAGAAAAAGAAATCTAGCAGGTTGAGGATGAATCAATTGCAGGAATTTCATATTCTCAATGTTATGTATATATGCATCAACAGGCAATTTATCTCATCATTTCTATTTATGGTCATCCATTTCCTTCTTTGATTGCTTATACAGAGGTGACAGAAGATCCAAGATCATCTCCTCCCCATCCAACTTCAGTCACATTGCTCACATTGGACCTGACCAGGGACATCAGGTGCTCATTGATCTGCCCAAGGTAAGGTTTAGCGGTCATTTAATTTCTCTGTGTTCGCAATAACTCACAAACTCTCTCTTCTCACTGATATCTTTCTTTCTCACTATCACTATCTGTTTGACTTTCTCTGTGTCTGTATTCTCTCTATTCATCTCAAACTTTATCTCTTTATTTCATTGCATTGCTTATTTCTCATTTTCTTTCTTTTTTTTAGGGTGGGGTGGGGTATATTTATTCATTTTCTTTTCCAGCCCCAATTGTTTTTACTTAGTTTACTCTGGTAAAGGAAAATTAGCTCCAGCAAATGGATCGAGACTCTTCAGAGTCTTGACGGAAAAGCACTAGAAAAACAATCACTGCATCTAAAATCAACTACAACAGTTTTATTGAGTATATGTTGCATCACTGATTGTTCCATGAAACAAGTTGTCTAAAGGTCACTACTACCGACTTTACAACTAGAAGAGTCGTCTGTCTGTATTGTTTCTTTTATGATCTGTTTTAATTTTTTGGGGGACATTTGTTGCCAAATTACTAGTGTGATGTTAAATGACGATAAATCTTATCAACATTTTGTTTGCTGACCACAGGGTAATACTGCATCTGGAGGAAGTGAGGAAATGCAACGCGTGAAGAGCATGTTCCAGCCACAACTCAAGTTGATTCATGAAACTCAGATGAAGGGAACGTCACGGTCTAGTAGCAGCAATTCTCACTTCAATGGTATGTCATTGTGTTTGAACCTACTAACTTCTTTAATTTCGATTTTGCCATTGCATTGAGATTTTTTTTTAGTGCATTTTTTTTTATTGGACATTCAATGCAAATCCTTGCATCTCATTTTACTTTGTATTCTTTTATCTTCCATGGTTATTCATGCCAATTTGAAGAATTCATATTTTTGATAATTTTTTATTTATTTTTTTTTTTATGCTAAATTTGGTAGTGGTTTATCTTGGAGACAGTATTCTGTATACCATGCGTTCCAACTTTTTTATACCAATTTAGAATTATGAAGAATTTTATTTTGCTTTTTTTTTGGTTTGCCTATTAATTTCTAGCTGGAAAAGATCATTTTTCTTTCCATAGTTTGTTTATTGTAGGGTTTTTTTTTGTTTATTTATTTATTTTTTTGTTATTTAATCATTTTATATTTTTGTGTTTTTTGCTTCCTTTTCTTTTTCTGTTCATTTAAATTTTTTATTTGCATCCATCATTGTGGTTTACTGCTCGTACTGCTTCTATTTCTCATTTCACTATTGAGTGTGTGTGTGTGTGTATGTGTACTGTCACCACAAGCTGCTAAATAACATGTGTTGTCCTCTAAGTTTTTTGTTTTAGTATTGAGTAAGATCATTATCAATTTCTTAGGATTATTTTTCACTTTGATGATAGTGAAATTAATTTGCTCAACGAATTTGAGAAAATTAAATGATATTAATCTTGAATTAAGGTAACAAAAGTAGGTTTGACAAATAGTGTTCAGAAAAATGCTGTTAAGCTAGGTGTTAAAAAAGGAGTATATAATAATTGTAGCTTTTAGAAATGAATTAAAAAAAACATATGGGCTGGCAACCTCTCAAATGAAACTATTAAGGATCCACATCCTCAAAATTTTGGATTTAGAGTTAAAGTAAGAAAATAACCACAGTAGAGGAGCATGTGGGATGTGAATAGTAATAGCAGCATTTCTTTCATAATGTAGTTCTGCAGTAACAAAACAATCTAAACAATTTAAATGTAATTAATTAATTGCAATATAAATGAAAAGTTTTTTTCAGCTTTTCTATCAAATTGATCTGATCATGTGTGGATCATTCCATCTTCCAATATAGATTACTAGATATCCAATTGTTGTTAGATAATGGAACTAGATAATATGGAGTTAAATGTTTAATTAAATGTTTGCCAATTAAGTGTATTGGAAGCATATACCTTTTTGAATTGCCTTGGATAAGAGTTTCTTTTAAGGAAGATGCACATACATATAGTTTTACTTTGATTCCGTGCTCCTCTAAATGAAATTCTTTGTGTGTGTATGAAAGCATTTTCTTTTTCTACTGGTGTGGGTTGTTATGCTTTCTGCCTGTGCTATGCCATACCATGGTTATGAAGCCTTGGAGTATCTGAACTGACTCTTGACCTGGTAGATAAATGATTAGCTTAACTTTACTATTTGTTTTTACAAGAATGGTTGTGTGTTATGTTGCTTTTACACCCCTTTTGCAATGTGCAGGCAATGCTTCTAGCGAGTCTCGTCCAGGGAGAGGTAGAGGGCGATCTTTACCATCAGGAAGCTCTTCAGGTCGTGGCGATATGTCTTTCAGCAGTCAGCAGCAACATCACCACCAGCAGCACCAGCAATCAGAACAGCAACCACCACTCTCTCCTCTTTCTCCCCTCCCTTCAGACCAGAGTAGTTTTGAAAAGGAAATGTCATCACAAATATTTGAGGTTGGTATCTATTGTGTTAGAAGATATTAAAAAACAATTATGAGTTCTTTCTGTTTTTTTTTGTTTTTTTTGCTTTTATTGATGCTTTTGTTGATAGTTACCTTTTTGTTTCTTCAGTTCTTCAGTCACATGCAGTTTCATGAGTCCTATTTTTACATTCATGCCTTTAAAAAGTTTCACATATCTTCTGTGCTCTATTAAAAATGGTTATCCTTGTTAAAACTATTGATTCTCTCATTTATTTAGCAAGTTTTTTTGTTCAGTTTTTATTTTTGTTTATTTTTAAGTTTTGTTTCTTTAAAATTTTCATTAATGATTACAAAGCTGTTAAATTATTTTGTTTTGATTATGGTAGTTTCTGAGGGGCGTTGACTTTGTTTTCAATTATATTATTCATTTTGGTTCATTCATATGTATTTTCTTTTCTTCATGTTTTTTAAATTTTAAATATTAGTAAATTTTAAATATGTTCACTTAAATTTAATTAAAAGTAACAAATTTAGTCTTAATATAAGAGCAATTGTACCGCTATCTTGTTCGAAATGGTCACTATTTTTTATGTATGTGCTGATGAATGTTTTGGATTTAGAATTTTAATAGTGAATCATATCATATAATAGTCTGATTTTATGATTTTTAATTAAATTCTAAGGCTCTATAAGTGTCATTGTTGTAAATTATTATAAGTAGTAGTAATAATCTATTTATCAAAGCTGTCTAAGAATGCATGCTTGATATTATTTATGTTACTATTGTTACTAGTATAATATATAAGTGAATCATACCTTAGTAGTGGATGTATGATATATCTTGTGGTAATAAACATGCACTATTAAGAATTTTAATCTTCATCTGAATTAAGATTATTTTAAAAAAAAAGATAGCTGGGTGTGTTTTAGATGATGTTAGTAGTGCTTTGATGAGGATGATTTTATGGTAAGATATGCTGATATAGCAGTCATTAGGAATGAACCAAATTATCCGAGGCTTTTCATTTCTTCAGATAATGAACTCATCGGAAAGTGCTTTCAACGGGGGAGCAGGTAGTTCATGGTCTTTGCCTGCCTATGATCAAACTGAGAGCTAGCAAAGATTAATGCTCACATGTAATGACCTATCTTCTATCCCTTGCCTTCTTCCTATTCAATGTCCAATCTGGGAGAAAATAACCATTTGTTATTGTTGTTACTGTATATTTTTTTTAGCATCATGCAAATCTTGAGTATCATCCTAATGATTTTTGTTGTATTGTTTTCCAATTCATGTTCTCATTTTCTTTCCAGTGTTAACATTTTAATACTTTTTATTTTAAATTTGAATGTATCTCGTATTTATTTCATATATTGTACATGTATATTATATATGTATGTATTTTATTTTATGTAACAGCCTGCCTGAAATGTATTATTGCTTTTGATCTGAAAGGCTTCTATATATGATATGCTGTAATTGTAATAATATATTCATATGATATCGCTGATTATTATTTTTTTTTAGCAAAAGCAAAAAGACAAAAAACACTTCCATAGTGTATTGTATTATGAAGAAGAAAAAAACCTCTACAAAACAAAATAAATACAATTTTGTATGCATTTCTGAGAAATTGAAAGGAAAAAAGAACAATAAAACAATCATCCTTCCATTACCATAAAACTTATCATATGAATCGTTCTTCATGATGTTATACTTGCACCATCTCCACTTAAGAGTATGGGCAAACATTGTTTTAAATGTGTTACCATTATTCTTTCAGTTTTATCTTTAATCACAGCCTTTATTTACGTAAGTGTCATCATCATCATCTTATTGACTGTTGGCTTTCTATCCTCAAATGTCATTTTCTTCCTTGGTTTTACTCGCTTTTCATAACACAAGATCACTTGTTGATCAACCAACCATAACAATCCAGCCTATACTTTGAAAAGATTCCCATTATCTATCTAGTTGTCGCTTCATCACATTCATATCATCAATTACCTCTTGCATCTTATTTATTAGATTAAATTATCATCACTTGTCATTTATGTTTAGACCAGTTGAGACTTCTAGATAATGCATTGATTCTGTTGTGGCTGCAGTTTAAGCATCAGAATATTTGGTATTGAGCACAACTTCTCATGTAAGGGGGAAGGAACCTGTAAGGAATTTAGTGTGCTTAATTGCAATACTTTTGCAAGAAATGTCCTTTCACAAAAATTCAATTGGATTATAGTATTCCAAAATTGTCACATTCTGCTTATAAATGTTGATTTTTAAATATTTTTTTGGTTGAATATGTATTATCTTTAGTTATAATGAAGAGTGGATTTACATTATTTATATTTTGCATCTCTGGTTGATATTTTAAATGATTATTGAATTAAGCACAGTTGTATTAAATGTAGAAGTAACCATTAGCAAATTGTTGGCATCTCTATGACATTAAAATCCATTTGTCTTCTTATATCCTCCTATTTTTTCTTTGAGCCAATACATTATCTAAAGGGGTATTCCTCTCCTCTCCCCCCCCTCCTTCAATTCCTAAGTTTATGTAACATTTAAAAGAAATAATTTTGTTCTATTACACCATCTACAAAGGGATTTTTTTTCTTCTTCAAAGAGCTGTTTGTAATGTCACCTTTGTGTTTTTAAGTATAAGAATATATGTGTGCTGGCCATTGAAAAGCGTGTCAAAGACGAAAACAAAATTTTGTGCTAGAGCTCTAATTAGAATGGATTTGGGACTTATACTGAAAAATGAGTTCTTGGTACCAAAATAAAGTTTATCTTTTAATTAATCAGAAGCAAGTCATGTTAACATTATAATAATTCTCTTTGCTATTGGTTATTTTAGTATACTTATTGTAATGATAATAATACTACAAACGGATGTCATATATCTCTTCTCTGTAATTGTAATCCATTTGATTTATTTAATCTAGATTTATGCATATTTATATTTATAGATATTGCTACTCTGTCGTCTAGACCTAGAGCTAGATGTCTAGTCTGTTAATGACATTGAAGTTAATACTAGGCACATTAAGAATTATGAGAATGCTTTTTATTTGTGTGTATCATTATTACTTATTGTTTGTTAGACGTACCAGTAGCTTATTCTAGCGTAACTAATCGATAGTTGCTTGATAAAATATACGCTTTTCGATTAATTCTCTATCTAGACTAGTGCTAAGTCCAGTATTATAAACATTGTATATCAGTATGTAATACTATCTTAAGATTAAACCACAAATTAAGTGTTGTATGTATTTGTTTCTGCTCATGTCAGTCATTAATTTAGACTGTCAAGACTAGGTATTACAATAAACCAGCAGATTATAGAGTTAGGTGGTGTGCAAACTAAATGATTTATTTATTTTGAAAAAAAAACCCACAACAACTTTAAACTCATTTTTCTCTAAAAAATTGATTATAAAATAACTTAAAGACGATATTTTAAATCTGTAAAAAGCTCTGTAATCAGTGAATGATAGATTACTGATTATGAATCAATCGATAACTCCAAATTAAAAATTCCCTCCTCTTCTTTTACACCCTTTTTGCTGGCCAGCACACATATGTGATTTGTCTGTGTGTGAAACCAAGCATTGATGTAAAGATTACAAAATCCCTTAGATGCTTTCTCATTTAACATATTTATCAGATGTTAGATATTAGGACCTTTACTCTATTATATTAATTTGTGTTTACTGTTCAGTGTTTTAAATAATTGTTTACCCCTTCTTATCACTCACCACACATGTTCTTCTGCCAACCTATTATGATCCATTTGTTTGTCCTCTTGATCAGTTGACCTATTTTATGTAGTAGTAATATGTTTGATAAAATTGAGATAAAACTGAAATTTGCAGAAATCAACTTAATTTGCTATTATTTTTGTGTGTGCTAATCATTGCATTGACAAAATTGAATGGGATGAATAATTTTGTGGCTGTGATGCATTTTGAAGTTTTTAGTTATTACATTTTTATTTATTTTTATAACCAGTTTCAGCACCATGCGATCATTTTTAGTTGAGCTTGCTGCTATACAAATTATTTTGGTTTTGTTTGGGATTTAATTTGCATTAACAAAAAAATACTTTTGAATCATACTCTCATATTTTTTGTTTATGAAATTATTGGTTGATATTGTTTTATATTTGTTAATCAGCTTAAAATCTTGTCAGCTGCATTGATGTTAACCATATGATTTCCTGTCTTTATGTCTTTTTCCTAAATGATGTCAGCTTTTAAAAATATATCACCTTTATTAAATCAGTGATATTTGAAAGCAAAACCAAAAATTGTAGGATCACAGTAATTAAGGAGCAGTAGATGATAATTAATCAATCAGATTTCTAGTCCTTTAAAAATGTGTATTCCTGATCACGTTCCTCATCCAAAACCCTTTTATCCCAGCCAGATTCATAGTGTTATGATTTCACACACATTTCCATACAAATTACTTTCTCCAAAACCAAACTGGATGAGTGATACATGCAGATCAATTTTTGTTTGTATTTGTGTTTCTATCTCAACTCTTTTATTAATCATTCATCTAGATTGCATGATTTGAGGAATTATCAAAAATATTACAATGAATATTTTGTATTATATAGCATTGTATATTATGTGTGATTATATTGTTGTCCTTTCAAATGATGAAGCATGCTTCTTTTAAAGCTTCAAGGCATAATATATATCTTAATGCTTAATGTATGCACATATCATAATTGAACTTCAAATTATTCCTTGAATAGAAACTATTGTTGCAGTTTTTCATAAAAGAATATTTTTGTGAAGCAATACTTTGTTTAAAGTAGATACAAATGAGCATAAAAAGTGATATATATGTAGTCAACTAGACTGGTGACGGATTACATATTAGCAATATTTATGATTCTCAACTTATAGCAATCTTTTAAAATTATGGTTTATATTTTATTATTAATTCATCCTTACAAGTTAATACCCTCTCTTAATCTTGTCTTATGCCTATCATTCATTTGTTTTTGTTTGTTCTTGACATTTCTGTTATCACAATATCTGTGATAATATTGAATGCATTCTCCCTTCAGAAATTGCTAAAATATTTTGAGTAGCAGTATATGGTTAAAATCTTTCATGTTTTTAATAATATTGATATTTGTTTCTCTGTTCACTAAAGCTTCACTGTCAAACAAAAACAAGGTTCTTAAGAAAATGGATGTGTTCTTCTCTCTGCTTATCATATTATGTCTGATAGTGTGTGTATGCAATCTTGCATGCATTTTTCATCCTAAACCCCAATGTCCAGGATTTTTAGTGTTGTTTTCCTAATTAAACATTCCTTGTTTTATCGATTACTTAAACAAATATAATCTCCATCCCGATCAGAGTAAAAATTGTATGCTGTATTAAATGGCTGTACAGTGCAACCTCTCGATGGCGAAGTGACACGGCCGTCCCTTTTTTTGTGTTGCAAAAACCTTTGTATAGCGAATGATTTTAAAATATACATGTGACTTATGAAATTGACATACCGATAATCGCTACTGAAAGAAAAACAGTGCTAGGCGCAAAAATTTTCTTTAAAAAATTTTAAGTTTTCCCATCATTGGAGTAGTGTACGTCTAGCAAAGAAAATTATCAACCATTCAGAGTGCATGTATTATCTGCTTTTAATGTTAAAAATAAAATCAATAGTCTACTTCCTAACTCATGCTTGCTCTAAGGCTCAATTACCTGACACAAAAGCTCAAGCTCTTAATTCAGTCTTTTTTAAATATCTTTTCAATGACGAAACTTGATAGTGAATACATTTTTAATCATCCAAGCGGTTTCATTGTCTGCAGGTTGCACTGTATGTAAGTGTGCTTGGGGGTTGTTTAATGGGATTTCGAATGTTGAAATGTAATTAGTTGTTAATAATTACAAGAATCAATTTAAGTATGATATATTGTTATTACTTTCAAAATGATCTGCTTATTTCAATTTCTTGAAAAGCTTAGGTTTTGATGGTTTTTAGGTTTTGAAATGATTCTAGATTATAATGAACTTTGTTAATGACATTGTTGATTTATTGTTAATTTGAATTGCATGTTTGCAAAAAAAATTTTTCCCCCTTTTCTAGCATAGGTTATGATCAACATAATGGAGAAATAATCATTGCATCTTTAATTTAATATGTAATAAAATAAAATAATTATATATTAAACAAACTTTATAATAGATATTGTGATATTGTGAGAGGGCTGACAGCTTGAATTATAATTATGGTGTTTGCTATATTATCTTTATTGTCCATGAGTTTAAATATTAATGTTATTTATCATTAGTTGTCCTTGCAAATGCAATTATTTTTTTTATTAATATTATCTTGGGAATGGCAGGCTTAGAGAATGAATGAATCATAATATATCTTCTCATATAAACATTACCAAAACATTGATTGAACTAGGTTGTCATTTCATGATGAAAAAAGATATTTGAAGAACAAAGAAAAGGAAACATTAGTGAGTGAAAGTAAAAATTAACTAAAGCGTAAAATATATTGTATATTTAACTAATCAGTTTTATTTTTGCTTGTTTTTTTGCATTTTTCTAGGACAGTACTGAGCAGCCTATGAACAGCAACAACAGCACCATTGGCCAATGGAGACACTCAATGGCATCTAATGCCAGCAGTAGTATGTCTCCACCAGGTTCAAACCGACACAGCTACATAGATGACAGTGCCACACCGCCTGGGGATAGCAACTCTTCGGATGTCTCTGAAAATACGCATTTGTAGAATGGAACTCTTTGTTTTACTGTTGTTATTTTTAGTGGGGTTTTTTTAGTGTGTTAAGATCTGATATTTGATGACAGTTTTCATCCACCTCTCACTTCTTAAATTTCTGACCTATCTTACTATTATAGTGTGGAAGTGTCTAAAAGTTGAATCGTAGTTGGTTTTTTAAACATTATTTCCTAGCCTTTTCATTACGCACAAATGAATGGGTCTGTTTGCAGTAGTAGTTAAATATTTCTTTTAATAGCTAAAACATTCACATATCTATCATCATTTTATACAAAAAGGAAGACTATAAATATGATAATATAGTTTTTCTTTGCCAATGTCTCATATAAAGTATCAATTAACGTTTCAGCATGTAATAAGGAATAAATGTTTATATTGGTTTTGAGAGCCACCGGAAAATCCTTTTAAATTTTTAGGAGAATACTTTTTTCACTACACATTTTTCTTCTTCCTTATTTCCATGTTTCATATTAGACACAAATTATTTGAGTGTATGGAACAATTATATTTGAGGTTAACTTTTTCATGTAGTTTTTTTATATTATTGTTAATGCATGAACTACAGCAATTGATTTGAGAATATTTTACCCACCAAATGCATATGTATATTTTTGTTTCTCTGTTTACGATAATAAAAGGTTTCACGTGCACTAGTCACCATATTATGCTTTATTTGTTTACAAATGTATTTTTGGGATACTCTTGCAGTTTAAAAATGAATTTTGTAAAAAACCTTGGTCTAGTGCTCGTGGGTCCTTAGATATCCACAAGTCTATGTAACAGATATCAGGATCTACAATTCCTTTCTCTTTCTCATTTTACTGTATCAAACTTCAATAGTTTATAAACACATAGTAAAGATTCAGTAAAGACTCATTCAGTTAGAAATTTATTCCATCACCAAATAAATTTCAATATTATTTAACTATTTAGATGCATATTTTTTCTTTTTGAATTTTTAGGGATCATTTTACATTGTCATATTTTTGGTTACTTTTTTCTTTGTTTTTT
>JAUEKR010253120.1:0-14212 GCA_031762895.1 Corambe burchi
AAATACCTATTACTTGTTAACACATTATATTAATATCATGAATTAAATTTGTCAAAGTACCACAGACATACGCTCACAGTACCTATTTTGATCAGAACCCACAGTCACCAACACGCATTAATATAATCTGATCGTTATGTTTCTATGATAATACCATGTATCTACTAGACTTCTACGTTCTATAATGTAGGCATATATAACATTAAAATCTACCAATAATTATTCTACGAATCAATTAACGTTAAATAACGGTAAACAGTATCCTCACTCACACTCAGTCGCACAGCTGTCGATGCTGGAATAATGATTGGTTTAACGAACTGTCATGTAAGTACTCACTTCTCCAACTTACGCACTCATGTTATTTAGCAATTGTCAAGGCTAATATTATCGTGATATAAATATATAATAGATTATGTTTCTTCATACGAATATTCGATTGTCGTATTTACATCTTAATGTTTACAAATTGGAGATGAGTCCATATAAAACGGCTGTTGAAGAGGAGCTGGGATTTGAAGAATGAAAGGAGGTAAGATGGAAAGTACTGGGATTAAATCATTTAATTCATTTTTTTTTTTCAATTCAATTCAAACAATTTATTCTTCCTTTTTTAGGGGAAATTCATTTCAGATACGTATTAAAAAATAAAAGATATGGACAACAAAAAATACTGTAAAAGATAAATAAATCACTTAAAACAAATATAAAGCACGTTTCATGGATATCGTGTGTTTCAAAAAGAAAATTAAAAATTTAAATCTTATAATATATGATTGTATAAATTTATAAGTGCAAAAGAATGAAAATAAAAATTAAGTAAATTAAAGCAAAGATTATTATCAAAAATATGAGATATAGACTTAATGCATTGGTTTAATACCTAATAATTATATTAAATATATTATAATGATTGTGTAAAAATATAAAATATTCATAATAGATATGTAAAAAATATATGTCTATATAATAATAATATAATATTTTGTATACAAATAGAATATGCAAATGACTATGATATGAATGAAGAATGAGTTATAAATTTTAAAAATGTTAATGCAAGATTGAAAAACAGTGTATAATATTTAAGAATAGTAAATGGAAATGGTTACAAATAATATGTATATTTATATAATATTTTAAATTTATTATAAATATTTATAAATCTATAAATTACTATTGAAAATACTGATACTAAAAGAAATAAAAGAATTTAAATGTCACCACATTTGTACAATAAATTACCCTCATCCATCCCAACCATCAGATAAGCAGAGACAAATAGTATCAATAGAATGTATTCACAAACTTCTTTTTTTTATAAACGACTTCCTCGTTACAGCATAAATATAACTATTATTTAAAGTAAGTTATGGGGGTCAAATGCAGAAGAGTAGATCAGCAAAATGTTGGGAAGACACCTTCAACAGATAATTTGAAATGTAGACAAAATAGCAGATGTATAAAAAAAAAAATCAATAGCTATAGAAATGATTTCTTTAAAAAAACAACAACTTCGAATTGGAGGCCACGGCCCGAAAAAATTATTGCGATAAACTGATGGTGATGGTTGTCATTGGTGTTGCTTATAATTATAGTTATAGGTACATGTACTAGACATACCGTGGAATACAATACCGATATATTCAATCAGTGATGTTGTATTCTCAACTTTCATATATTTATATCACTATTTTGGGTTTAGTATATGTAATTAATTGTGATACGTATGCCACAAGTTCGTACAGGTTATATATTTGACTTACTGACTTGACTTATTGCCTTCCGCTGGCGTGATCATCCGAACTCGCAGCTTCAGCTGTTTTCCTAATCTTTGCGACGAAATGTGACCAGTTTTTCCTATTCTGGGCCAGTTGCCTCTCATTGTCTAAATCTATATTTGTCGTTAATTTGATGGTACTGTTTTGCAGCTTTTTAGGTCATTTTCCTTACAGGTTATATCTACTGTTATTATTATAGACATGCGTAACATTTATTATGCTTCTATCAAACGGATTCATGCACCTAAGTTTAACGACAAAATGTTGACTAATTATTTAGGTATATTGAATTATAAAGTATTCGATTGAACTTAACTTTAAATTAATTTAATATTGACTTGATTCTTGTGATGACATCAATGAGCGACACCACATCAGAATATTATTGCTATTCCTATTGCGATATTCTAGGTAAATCATTTAAGGCATTTTATTAATCTACTCATAAGTGCACATGGGTATAATCTCATGTATCCGTATTAGACAATATCAGCCTTGCATTTAATCGGCTTCTCATGTATTATGCGTATTCGATGTACGCAATGCGTGTATTACTGGGTGAGTCAATATCAATAATGCAAATTTCGATAAGAATGCAGCAGACCGTTGAAAACCACTATCGATACAGCGATGAGACACGCCCTATGCATCAGTCTCCCAGTTCCAAGCATCTCTATAAAATGATACATAATATAAGTAAAGACTATAATAAAAATCCAGATGGCAGATACGTTTAAATGCTCTAAAAAAATCGTTAGCAACTTACAGCACGGCGCGTAGCAGTATTATGTATTATATCGCCATTGAAGAGAACTCGAATCAAATCGGACCAGCTGTTTCGTCAATTCAGTTGTGCGTATCCCGATACCGTATACGCGTGTATTCTGTAATTTTATTGCTTTGTTTGGCTGTAGTTCTGTTTTTTGTTGTTGTTTTTTGTGGGGTTTTTTTTGTGTGCGTGCGTCGGTTTTTTGTAACTTGAAAACAAAAAGTATTCATAATAGAGGTCTAGAATCTTTAAAAAACGATAATGATGATGATGATGTTAATAATGATGCCTTATCAGTATTACTTAAATATACATAGTTCGTATAATGAATAGGTTCAGTGTAGCATTGTGATAACGACCCTTCTGATTAACATTAATTTATGTGGTCTAATTTAAAAAAAACAACAACTAAATTATATCATTAGAAGGTAAAAGAAAAACTTCCAAAAAACGGGATAACTAGACACCCGTGTATGCGCAGATACCCACAAAGAAATAGATTTGGGCAAATACGTTCAAATGTTTAAAAACAAATTCAAACACCTTTGGTCAGAATTAATTTTCCTGCGGATATCCGCTAATATCCACGGATGCCCGTAGCTTAATGACAGTGATTTATTTAACTGTAAAGAGAATTGTGATGGGCAATAAGAATTAACGTAATTGGCAATATTTAATAAGAAAACTCACAGTTAACAATGCTTGCTTTATCATTTTAGTATAATTCGTTGTTACAACTTTCCTATTTTTCTCTCCTAATTTTCATACCCCATGTGATTATCCGCGGATACTCGCCCAGCTCTATTAAACGCAGTGAGGTTTGTCTGTGTTCAAGACATCAGTCGATTTGTAGCGATTTTCAGATTTAGCTAGTCTATCCCTTTTACATGATATGGCTGGCTCCTATATAACAAAACAAATTACACCACTTTTACCTAACTTCGGCTGTAATAACAATAATACGAACATTTATAAAGCGCACGATATCTCGTTCTAAGAACAAGCTCTAGGCGCTGATGTAGTTATCCATTTGCTGCCTTCCCCCACACCCCACGCACACACACCGACATCGCTACAAGTGTAATAGACAGTAGTTAACAAATAATACTACCTTACAATTATAGTCAAGTAGCATGAACAAGGCACCCATGCCGTCATAAATAAGTTGTATTTCTCTTTTAACCATCAATATCAATATAGCCATAAATAATTACAAGAAACATTAATCGCTCATTAAAATCATACGACACAAATTCTTTTACACCATACCTGTCAAAACCCCCTTTTTTCATTAGTTGTAATAACACTGGTGTTTGAATGGATTTCTTTGCAATTAAATTGTATTGAATTTTTATTGTACTGGTCGCCATTTGTTCCTGTTTTAACATTGATTGTTTTTGTTTATCAACATCAACATTATGACTTAGAATACGTTCTGCTTTAGCGATTCCATTCAAGTTCAAGCGAAAAGAGATTAACTACACAAATACAAAATATATATTTTAACATGAGCGCTCTTCCATGGCATATTATCGCTTTGTATTGCATGGAGTTTCAATTGCTTTGATAGCAAACTTGTCAGAACAGAATGAATGTCATTTCTGAAGACCTCATTTGATAGTGTTACTTTTTATGCCTATCGCAACTATAATGTGACATCAAATTTTCTTTCAGAGCTCAGATATGATTTTCAGCATACAGCTCAATGCAATTTTACGCACCAACCAATTTGAGAATAAAAGTGTGTCTTTACATATGAATACGTGAGTTCAGAGTTGTGTTTGATTATTGTGAAGCGATTATGTATAGAAGTGTCAGTTAAGTCAACTTACATTAGATACATAAATATTATTAAACAGAGATGTATGAAGTTATCGACCAAATGAATTAACAATCAAATAAAGGAACAACAAAATGTGTTTTGTTATTGGCAACTGTTTATATATTTTCATACTTTCATTTAACATATAATTACAATAAGGCTATATCATTGTATATAAAGAGATATAATTACTTCAAATACTTCAAAGCAACGTTAATAGTTAATGATATATTTGAAATCATTACTTGAATAATTGATAATTGGATATAATTATTTATAATATTACATAAAGAGACAATGGAAAAAGATAATCATGAAATATATAATGAATCATTGAATGCAGAATTAATCTCAAAGGACGAAAATTGAAAATGAAACACAATTACTTAATTTTGTGGAAAATATAAAAAGGTCAACATGATACAAGTCATTTTGAGTTTGAGCAACTGAAAACTTTTTTTACACCTGTTTCAAATAGTTTGAATTCATCAAGAAAAATGTATCAAAGTAGAAAAACATGCAATGTGTACCTATGTCGAATAGTGTCATCATAATTAGAATGGTATACAAAATATGTACACAATTTGATAAATATTTGTGAGCTGATAAATTGATTAAAAAAAAATCCAACTCTATCTCCAATAGAGGCTTTTCATAGAGACTATGAGATGAAGATAAAGTGCAATGGTTGAGCATAAACGCAACAATACAAAAACAAAAATTAAATTATGTTAATACCAGCATAAATGTTTTTCAATTTACTTTAACACTTTCATAACTTTCTGAAACTCTATCAAATGACTTATAAAAACGTATAAGTATGGATTTCATCATCAAAATTATATCAATTTATAAATTAGAGACTAAAATATAATAGTTACACCAAAGAATAAAAAGGTGATAATTAATGTGAAATTAAATAAACAACCTTGATCTTAAAAGAATAATGCTTACCATATTAAATTGGGCCATAAGAATTATATATTCAGGCACACAATATAAAACATATAAAATGCATTTTAATATATTAAATAAAAACTATCAGAAATATCAACATTATTTCCTGTAAAGAAATGTATCAAAATGTTATTGCATAATTTTTATGAGGTGCCATTGGTTTCATATACTTTTTTCACTTTACTATGAAAATACAAAAAAAAAGTATAAATATTTTTAAACAAAAGGCTAAAAAAACAAAACAATAATAAATGTGGTTCATTGTCAACCAACTTCCTTTTACAAATATATGTATGGCAACTTGTCTTAATCTCACCAACAGTGCAAAAATTTCAAGGTTAAGTCACTTTTATCACATTTATAATATTATAAAGGCAACAAACAGTTTTTTTTATCCTTGATATCTGGAGATTCAACAAATACTTAATACTTTGTAGAACATAAGGATTTGCATTGTATCAAGATGTCCAATAAAATTTCAAATTAACTATGGTGATGTCAATATTTGCTGAGAAGTTTGATATATATAATAGAAAGTTATTAAAATAACTGTCATATTTAGCAGTATAATAATACAACACACTGAATATACGTATGACTAATATTAATAAAGAAGAAATATTACAAATTGATCAAAATAAAAGTGACAAACGCAAGATCTCCATTTCCATTCATCTACGAATTTTTCTGGGGAATAGATATGATCACCTGCAAGAAAGAAAAAAAAGAAAGAAATGTTTTAATCATCTTTCAGACATTTGTAATGCACACATTCAGAATATTTGTCTGTCCCTTTTTTGTGGAACATTACTTTTAAATAATGATAGAGTTAGATATTTGAATCAAAGTTTCAATCTTAATTTATTAGCTTTGAGATATTAATCTGATGGTAGGCTCAATTTGACTGCCAAAATGTATTTGTAAATTTATGCTTGGTGCAGAAACTTGATTCAATAGTGCATAATTTATCTCAGTTTGACTTATTATATATTACATTGTGATAAACTTGATCAAAAAAGCTTTCTTAGTTATATCACAAATAAATAAATAAAGTACATATTGAAAAAATATGACTTATTGAAACTTGGAATAGCTTGGTAAAAGAATCGATGCTATAAAAATGATTTAAACAGGACCATAGTAACAAAAAAGCCATAACAGGATTATAGTAAAAACAAAACGTACCGATTTAACCTCAGTGTATGCTTCACAACCGTATTCTCCCAATTCACGGCCCTGGCCTGACATCTTGAAGCCACCAAATGGAACAGTGGTGTCAAAGACATTATGGCAATTCACCCTGAAAAACAATTCATAAAAAAGGCACAGTGTTAAATAATTTAATACAAATTCACTTTCGGATATACATCCGACAACCCTGGGGGGCAAGAAAAAAAAAATCGCTTACACCTGAGTTTGCTACAACCATAATATTTTGTAATGGAGTGTGGGGGGACCATACCATGTGGGGAACCATACCATGTGGGGGACTATACCATGTGGGGGACCATACCATGTGGGGGACCATACCATGTGGGGAACCATACCATGTGGGGGACCATACCATGTGGGGGACTATACCATATGGGGGACCATACCATGTGGAGGACCATACCATTTGGGGGACCATACCATGTGGGGGACCATACCATGAAAAAAGAATTGCTACATCCTGACAGTGCTATGGTGAAGATGGTTACAAATGAAGTTGACTGTTATAGCAAATATAAATAAATATGATGATTGTACTTAGATATCAATTAAATCACAATAAATGTTGACACATTAGAATGACAACAAATCACTATAACCTAGTTCGATGCAAGTGATTTCCACTGTACATCAATCTCTATACATAAAATGGTGCAATGGAGTATATATCTAATCGTATATAAGCATTTAAACATAAATTCATCTAAATTAAAGCATTGAAAACAAAACAGAGCTAATGCATTAGTTTAAAACTTACTCAAAACTAGTATTTACATGACAATATTATGTTACAAAATATCACAAGGCAAAATTAATCAATTAATAGATTAAAATAAGCATTGATTATTTTATGAACAATGGAATTATCAAATCATTTCATCTTTTCCCAGTAAAATTAGTAAAATCTAAACAACAAAGTTTAATTAAATACAATAATAATCATAATTACCAACCAGTCCTTCAAGTATGCAAAAAATTAATTTGAACCAATTGCATTGGGTTTTTATTATCTTATTTTCATAGTTTTGAAAACAAAATGGACTTATCCCACCCTTGAAATATCAATTACATAAAAAAGGCAGAGATCCGTCAAAGTAAGGATGACTTTTCTTCATAGGTTTACTTTCCCCAGCGATTGGCGATTTATTGAAGCAGTTAGAGATGTTATTCTAATCTATATAAAACTATAATGATTACAGAATATGAATCTTAAAAAATAAAAACTATAAACAACAAAACTCAAAACATACCAAACAGTTCCAGCTCTCAAATTATTAGCCAGAGTAATTGCCCTTTCCAAATCCTTAGTGTGGACAGATGCTGCCAAACCATAGATTGTGTTGTGAGCACGCTCCAATAAATCGGCATCATTTTTAAATTTCATGATTTGCATCACCGGTCCAAAGATCTATTCAATGAGAAAGTATAAAAAATATTATATTGGGGGAAGATTTGAACACGTCAGTAGTTTAAAAAATGATTAGACATATATAAGTTATAGTTATATAAAATATTTGTTGGTATATGGCTGAAATAGACACATTGATATCATAATTAAATTAGCAGTCTAATTTAAATACTTAACTGAGAATATTAATGTATCGCTGCCATAATTTTTTATATATATCATGAGTCACTGTCCTTCATTTCAAAATTAAAAGGAGGGATTTTTTCTTTTTCTTCTTTCAGTATACCAACTCAATAAACTAGCTGAGTATTACTGCTGGCGTGCATAAATTTCAAAAAGTTTTAATTTATAGTTAGTAGTAAAGTCAGTGGCATTTGGAAGCATTTAGGTTAATCCGATTGTCAGTAAGGTACAAAAAAGGAACTTATACAACGTATAAATTTCTTTGCGGTTCTCCACACTTTTCAGTCAGGAGTCTTCGATTTAAAGTAATTTTATTGAAGTAAATATTTTATCTCTGTATTCAAGAAAACTTCAGAAATCAGAATAATTCCCATTCCTAGTACAGTTGGACTACGCTAGTAGCAATATCACTGAGGGACCAATAATAAAAAATTACAATCTTCAAAGTTTGCTATAATCGTTATATTTAGTATTGCCGATAGTATAAAAAACATGATCACATGATCAATACATCCAAAAATTGCCTCAACCAAGTTCAGTACGAGAGAAATTGACAGAAACAATGGCCCCCAGTAATTCATAGACAAAATAACTCCATCTATGCAATAGTTTCCATAATATAACAATATCATGCACCTATATCATATATTATATCATACATGGCTCATTGGTCTAGTGATAAGGCATTCAGCTTGTGATAGAGGTCTTATGCTCAAAACCGCTTAGAAGAATGTAAAGTTAAATCCTTGGCAAAGATTTTTATAAACATTTCTCCACCACACACAGGTGTATTGAGATACCCGACATAGGCATAGATGGATATTTTCAGAATACTAGAATGACACCCTCTTCTATATGTTCCACGAGGAGTTGAGGATGGCAGTGGAATGAATTGACTTGTTGGAGATCCCTTTGCAAAGCGCTCTGAGTATTTAAAAAATAAGTAAAAAAGCGCTTTATACAGTAGTGCTTCATGTTTAAAGACATCGGAACTAATGAGATCTCGGTAATATCAATACATTTTCAAATATGATTTCCCCCCCACATAGTTGTTTCCTAGGATTTAGACAACGAGAATAGCAAGAGCTAGAATAAAACGAATATTTTTGCCTGGAACGGAGGCTCTCGTCGTGTCTGAGTTACACTGTAAATGCTAAATATTTATGATTTAATTACCTCCTCGTGAGCAATCCTCATGTTGTCAGCAACATCAGCAAAGACTGTAGGTGCCACAAAATAACCTTTCTCTCCGACTCTGTGTCCTCCAACTGTCATTTTGGCACCTTCACTTTTTCCGCTGTTGATAAGGTCAATGATTTTGTTCATCTGCGGCGCATCAACCTGTCATTAGTGGAAATAAAATCCATGATAGTCATTAGTCAAGGCCTTTACAGGAGATGGTAACAATTGAAATATAATATATCACGCGGTACTCACATATCAGAAACTTTAACTTCTGGTGGTAACAATAAGAGAGATAAAGATAAAGAGATAGAGGTGCAGGGGGAAGGGAGATTAACATAGAGTAAGAAAAATAAGGAGAGAGAGAGAGAAGAGAATGATAGGCAGAAGAGAGAATGAGAGAGAGAGAGAGAGAGAGAGAGAGATAGAAAGAGAGAGAGAGAGAGGGGAGAGAGAGAGGAGAGAGAGGATAGAGATAAAGAGAGAGGTAAATACCCTAGATACTCTGGTTGCTATCTGAAGACCTCCTCTCTATCTTATATTGCAATTTACCATTCATTGAAAAATGCTATCTTAAGTTCGCCTTACTGACTCAATGAGTTACTGACGGAAAATCTCCGTCAGCCTAAATCTAATATTTGGACATGCAAATCTGGTCTTCAACTATTATTTAAATTACCAATCTCTAATCTAGATAGTCATTTAATCTCTTTTTATCTTAGTACTATACAACTATGGAATGCCCTACCATTGGCAATTAAAATGTTAAGCTCTACTTCAAATGAATTATTCAAAGATGAACTAAAATTAAATAAATCGAGAAATAAAATCACTATTAATAATATTAACAATAATACGAACATACACGCCAAAAGTAATACTCAACTAGTTGAGTGAGTTGGCATATCAAAAGAAGAAGAGGAACACACCTGTGGACCTTGGTCAACGTTACCGAATGGATTTCCCACAAGCCTCTTCTTGGCCTTCTCCGTTGCTAGCTCCACAAAGTCGTCGTAGACTTTCTCTTCCACAAAAATGCGGGAGCCAGCAGTACAGCATTGGCCGTGGTTGAAAAACAGACCCAAATGAGTGGTGTCCACAGCCTTCTCCACTATAAGGACGGGAAGAGAGGACAGTAAACGATAATTGACAGCAATATGAGTGATATAATTTTGTTTAAAGGAGCAAATGGCAACCAAATAAACAAACCAAGAAAGAAAAAAAACCCACAAACAAACAAGAAATAAAACTAACAAAATACTAAAGGAAGCTATCCAAAAGACTTACTTTTTGACTCATCGCCGTGTCGCATCCCAGTTATCCAACTGTGTCGCTTCGGCTGCTTTGAGAATTTTCGATGTGTGCACTCTCCAAAGTTGTCTGTTCTGAGCTAAAGATGCTATGTCATTTAGGTCGTTTAATGATGTGAATCTGTTATGATGTTTGATGTGTGCGAGGTCTCTTCTGATTACTATCGGTAAAGTTGTACAGCGATTTATTGGTGATTCTAGTAGTATATCTGATATCTAGGACCTTTTCAAGCTGTTTTCTGTGAAAAGCGTTTAATTTCTCTTCTTCTGTTTCTGTCAGTGCCCATGTCTCACAGTTGTTTAACAGAATTGATTTTACAAGGGATTTGTACAGATGAATTTTTGTTAATGTTTTGATGACTTTTTCTATCCAAATACCAGAACTTATTACAACAACAAACAAAACAAAAGATTTTGACAAAGATAACGGTGTAATAGAATTCTGTCATTTCCGTGCATGATTTTAATGGGAGATTAATGTATTGTGCTTAATTTCTACTAAGATTAAATAGAAGATAAGAAACACATACAAATATCTTCCTCTTAGTTTCTGCAATACGGTCATATTATTAACTAGTCAACTATGCATGTAGCCATTTTATTGGGGGACAAGAAAAGAGATAGTTAATTGATTAATATGAACATTTATAAAGCGCACGATATTTCGTATTAAGAAAAAGCTCTTGGAGCTGAAAAATTAGCCTCCCCGGCGGGGAATCGAATCCCGGTCTCCCCCGTGACAGACGGGGATACTTACTACTATACTACATCTGTAGCATTTTTACTGCGGCATAGGGACCATTTCTTGAACAAAGGATGATGACAAATGTATTTTCTGTCGGTGTACAGTGGTCAGTCGTTTCACAAAAAACAAAAAGAATCGCTTCATCCAAATATCGCTATAAGAAATGTGTTTGCTACAAGTGAAGATTACTGCAGTGCCAAACGACTATGAATTTGGTTTAAAAAACACAAGTTACAAACTACAAAAAGTAAATTCTTTCTTGGGCTAGAAGGTATTGTAAAATTGAAAATAATAAAGGAAGCTCTTATTAGACAAGATCCATGAGGCCGATGCTTATTCCTGGTTTCTATTCAGCAAGCAAGTGAAAGGCTATGATCTCCTCTGGATTGAATTATGATAGAAAATGTGATCTCATCATAATATATTGCAATAACAAATACCAAAATAGACTGTGAACTTACAATCAGTGTCGCTGAAGACAAGTTGGGGACTTTTCCCTCCCAGCTCAAGAGTCACACGCTTCAGGTTGGTTTCGGCTGCCATCTGTGCTACCATTTGTCCTATCTGCAAGATGAATATAAACAGTACAACAAAGTTACAAAGTTACCAAGTTATCTCTATAAAATCAATAAAAACAAGCACAAGCAATAGTAAACGTATAGCTTCACTAGTACAAAAATTAGCCATTCTCAAAAACCCCATTATAGGAAGTGAAATTGAGGAGATCATCAAGAAAGTTGGTATTACAATGAGTGGATAATCATATACTCAACTATTTTTGTAAATAAGAACAAGAAAGTTCTTGTTTGAACTACATTAAACATTTTCATACATAGCATATTTTGTTTCATGCAAAATCCTTCAAAAACAATTCACCAGATATTGAAATATGCTCACTTCAATTCGCATTAACTGGTTTGACTACCAGTGGCCGTACAGTACTGTCGATATTCATTCTAATGCTAGCCTTTATAAACGAAATTAAAAAACTCCGAAACTAATTCAGAACTATAGTAGGATATTCTTAGCACTTCAATACACCGTAGAGGGGCCTCACAAGTGGATTTTCTCGCTATTCATGAAATCGAAAGTCTAAGATGTAAACAAACGTTGTTTTTTGCTCTGCTACTGCCATTAGTTGTGGTCTAAAATGAAAATTTCAGGATTTTTTTCTTAGTAGTCAAAGAGTTAGATATATAAAATAGATACCCAGTGTATGCTTTATATATAATGTCCAGCAAATCTAATTGTGAATATTGTGTAGAATGCAGTTCTGATTTGTACATTTTCGACCAGAATAGAGACTTACCTCAGTAGAACCAGTAAAAGCAACTTTGTCAACATCCATGTGACGAGCTAAAGCAGCACCAGCAGTGGGTCCATAGCCTGGAATCAAGTTGAGTACTCCAGGAGGGAATCCAGCCTTTAAAATAAACATCCAATAATAATTATATGAGCATAATCAGTATTACAATGAAAAATGTATATATTACAGTAATAAATCGTCAACTCAGAATATAATTGTTTCAACACTTTGAACCCCTAATCCCGATATATCAGGATAGCTTTAAGAAGCCCATATCCTGTAATACCGATATTATATAGGGATCAAAAGTATAAAGTAACACTTGCCGACACTCTAGACACTCTAGCAATTGCCTATTCATCCGGGTCACAGTGAAAGTGAAACTAGACTTGTTCAATGCTTTGTTTACATATTTTTACATAGAATTTCACATCTTTTGTGACTGATTTGATGGAAATGATGCGATCAGCTGATCTTTGTTTACCTTCAACTTTTATTATTTGTTTGATAAATGAGCAATTCTATTATCTTTTCGTCCTTAAAGAATATACAATTGTTCTATGTCTATCAATACCCATGTTGAGAAAAACACTCTTTTAAGCCCAGGACTGCAAACCCTGTGCTAAGGAAATCTACCAGTGATTTGCAAGCACGGATCGTGTTTGCTATTATAATCAAATAAATCAAAATCGTTAGCATCACTGTCAGTTATCATGTTATATTTCATGGTCACTCACTATTTTTATATTCATTCCATGCAGACATAGTGAATAATAATAATAGCATATTAGTAATAGTAATAGCAAAGCGTCCTAGACGGTCAGCGCAAGCTAGCACAGAAAGAGTGAATAGCAGCCTCAGATAATTTGCCCTATGCCTATTACTCTTCCCTCAGTCCTCACCAGAGTACATAGCTTTTGTTTCTATGATCTAAGCGCTCCATATAAATGCCATATATTATTTAACTTACTTCTTTAGCCAATTGAGCAATGTGCAGAGCAGTAAGAGGCGTCTGTTCGGCGGGCTTCATCACAATTGTGTTTCCCATGGCCAATGCAGGTCCCAACTTCCATGCTTGCATCAACAAGGGGAAATTCCACTATGGCGAAAAATAAGAGAAAAATGAAAGCTACACTGTCATTTCTACCATACTATTTGGATACACCGATTTGCAACTTATTTTGAAAATTAAACTTAATATATTTACAAATATGAATACCCAACAATAAATCTTTAACCTCATTAGAATATGGATTACAGCAATGTATTAGAATAAATTTGCTAATTTATACAACAACCATCTGGTCTTAAGAAATGCCTAAGTGTCATTATTAAGGATTTTGAAGTCTATATACCATATCCCAATCAAAATCCCTGAAAATGAACACTTTAAAATCACTTTTGGTAGCTATATAACATTAGAAATTCATGTAAGTTTATTATAAATCTCTTTATCATTGGAATTCCTGTTACCTTTCAGCATTATATTATCTTCATTGTTAAGTCAATTCAAATAATTACATGACTACATATTATA
>JAUEKR010254231.1:0-14190 GCA_031762895.1 Corambe burchi
GAGAGAGAGAGAGAGAGAGAGAGAGAGAGAGAGAGAGAGAGAGAGAGAGAGAGATAGAGAGAGAGATAGAGAGAGAGGGCATACAAACGATTCAAACCGCATTGTATGTATTATAAATGCCTCGAATATTGTATAGTATTATATGCCTTGCACGCTGTAGATTACTAGGTATATTATTCTATAATTATTATGTATAGTTTGGTCTATGAGATAGTCAATAAGGATAAAGGATAAGTAGCATGTTCTCTGCAGGTTTTATCATCCAGTTTTATACGAAGCCATGATTTTAAACAGAGAAGGGGATGTGGGTTACAATAGCCAGGTAGAGTTTATTTTTATCCAGTCTGGTGCTTTGATTTTGATTATGGGCTCATACAAGGAAAAGATGAGACTAAGTCAAGAATGCATTATAACTGAGAATTCATTCTAAGTTTTTCTTAAGCTGACTCCACTGTATGAATACGCACACATAAAAATGTGGCCACAGAAAACAAACGTATTCAGTGGTTTTTATCATTCAGAGGTATTTTTATCAAGAGTTTGCTTTGTATTATTTCCAATGCATTGGATATGGAATTTATAACTCTCTTTAACCAATAGGGTTAAAATAAAACAAGAATAATAGAAAAAATATAAAAACAACACAGGCCATGTTGATTCATGGTACATCAGAAGCCATGATAATTTAATGTCAATTTTATTTTACTTTACATGTGGTCTATGATTAGAGATCCTATTTATCTCCAGGTCAAATGTATTATAAATATATTACAGTCAATTACACTTACACTACTTGTAATGATGTCACTGGGGGTCCAGATAAAGGGTAACTATATGCTACATTCCCTACAACCGTTGTATTTTATATTGTTGAATGGGATCTATTCAATGCAAAAAGGATTGCTACAACCGTTGTATTTTATATTCTTGAATGGGATCTGTTCAATGCAAAAAGGATTGCTACAACCGAGTTTGCAACAAATAAAGTTGACTGCATTTGTAATAAACACAAGACAACTTTCTATTCAGTGATGGACTTTGTGGACATTTGTGTGGATATTGGTCCATGGTTTTACATGATTTAATCAAGATGAATGAAAACATGAAATTAAAATCCAACGCAAACAGTAATTTGAATTTTATCAATCTTTAATAATAATAATAATAATTATCAGAATATTACATTTATATGTGTGTGAAATGACACAATTAATCTGGAATAATGACATATTCATCAAAAGCAACACAACCACAACAGTAATGATCTATAATGATAAGATAAATAAAAAACAAATAAGTTCAACATTATAAAATACCCTGTTCAAAAAGGTACATAGCAATATAATTGATAAACAAAATGCCTCCAATATCCCCACACACCCTCTCACCCATCTATCCCTTCCCCAAGAATAAATTATATAAATTATATAACACATATATAAGGCAAATCAGTATTTTGAAAATAAGTAATAAAAATACTGCATTTGTTGCTGAATATATTCATACGTAGTATGTTGTTTGCTTGTTGTTATCCAAACATTGATTATTTGAATAAGATAAACAACAATCATAATGATATGAAGTTGATACGTAATCAAAAAAATACATGGTCAAAGTAAACAAGGCAAAAAATGCATTGAATACCAAACCAAGTCACACCAAAAAAAAATCTTCTACTCAACATTCATGCTTGATCCAGGCATAACAGAATATAGCTATTTTAATCTGATTTCTTCACAGTAATACTCTGGAATAACTAAAGCCTAATTGCTGCCTTAGCAATGCTAAATACAACTAACGAAAACATATTGAGCAAATATCAAATTTGCACATTTTTGACACTGATATATTATAGGTGATTTAAAAATATCAGTTATTGTGAATGAGCAGTAGACTCCATCTGATTCAAACAACAGAAAATCAAGCAGCTGATATAAAGAATGAACATGTTATAATCCATCATTGAGACAATTTAAGCTGTCAACCCTTTACTGGTAAGGAACGCTTCTTGCTGAGGTTCTCTTCCTAAGAAATTTCTGAGCATCTCATCAGCATCCTGAAAAAAAGAAATTAAATAGAATTTAATAATTAAATAAATGTCAATCTAATGGAAACAATTTATTCATTCAATTATATAGTGTGATGCAAAATTGAAAGACGTATACAAAGTGCTATCAACCCATTCACTATTTCTCATTTCCATAAAAATATAATTCAAAAGTTTAATTTAGAAATTGATGAAAAAGAGTAACAAAACAGAGAGAGTAAAAACCCCAAAGCAATCAGACTTGAAATAATACTAATACTTAAGTGTTGACACTTTGTTAATGAAAAACAAATAGTAATTTTAAGTAACAACATAAAAAATAAAGATGCGCAGAAATGAAGCTTTTTTTCTCCCTCTCTCATAAAAAAAAAACACATCAGAAAACAAAAGAATGAAGATACCCTAAGAATTTGTCAATTTCAAAGATAGAGTGGATCTCTGTAATAGGGACATTCATCAATTGGGATACCCTGTAATTGGGCACAAAATCTCAGGCAACCTTTTGCTTTAAATACAGTATATTTTACCTCTACAACCTAGATCCAAGCATAAGCAGGATGACTACTAAATCCCAAGAGATTCCAAATTATCATAATCCAACTATGTAACTGTTTTTACATTTAAACTCTTCAATCATCATCACATCAAAGAGTGATTGTTTTCAAGTAAATGTTAAGTTTTAATACTGCTAAAACTCACTATTCCTGAATTCCATAGTAAATAGATCTCATTATGATCTATCTTTATTAATCTTTTGCTTACATAGGATTCCAATTAAAATCAACAACACTTGTAGCGATGCCGTTCGGAACAAGAAAAAGAATCGCTTAATCCAAAGTTCACAACAACGGTTGTATCCGTCATGGGGAGCAGTTCTATGAAAATGGATCACTACATCCAAAAATCGCTACAACCGAGTTTTCTACAAGCGAAGTCGACTGTATATGAATCACAGCTCTATACAAAAACAGAGAATAAAATAAGATATAAAACAAACACATATAATAAGACCCGAACAGTTCAAACTCACACATATATTATATATATGACAATACTTACCAGGGAGCCACCAGGAGCTAGAATGAAATTGCGGTAATCAGCTCCAACCTTGGGATTCATCACGCCTTCCTTTTTGAACCTAGACATGAACATGTCCATGCAGTAAACCTCACTCCACTGGTAGAGAGAAAAGGATATCATTCCAAGATTAATATAACATTTGCAATAACAATAATTGAAAACACAATAAAGAACAAACATTTGAATTCCGTTCATTAACTGTATGCTATTATGAACAATTTTTAATATTTCTTTCTTTCTCTCCATAAATTGATCACAAATTCACAAGAACAAAGGTGAATATCAGTACATTATAAACTGAAGCATGAGAACTCTTTTGATTAAGGAACTGCACAGCCAGCTAACACAAAATAAAAATATATATGTAATGCTTTGATATATAATACTTTATAAATACACAAGCCATAATTAAGGAAAAAAACATCGCGCTACACCCTGCAATACAGCTCTATTTCAACTTATACAGATAATAAATATTGGTAAGAAGTGTCATTCTAACAAAAACTGAAAATCTTCATTCAATTTCTGCCTTCAATCAGAACTTATTATTATTGTACAAGTAATTATGAGGGAAAATGAGCGCTGGTTCAAATTTTAGCTCATTGCAAAAGTCAACACTTGTATCAACAGATATATCGCAACTACTAGATATAAACACAGCCTGTCGTCAGAAAAACATATTTCGAACCCTAGTAAAATATTACCAAAGTTTTTGCTATCAAAAAGTTTACACTGAAATACATATCATAATCCAAACAAATTACCAAATATCCGTAATACTGAGCGTCATATCCGCCACCAAGATGACCAAAAGTAGCTGCCATATTGGTACCTGGCGTAGCTGGAATGCCTAGAATCTGAGAGCATGTAGCTGAGTAGATGCTTGCTGTATCAGCCTGGGAATAGTACAACAATAAACAATCAAATTAATTTTTTTGAAAATAAGTGTAAAAATGATGTACCTACTTGGCTCATTTTATCTTCAAAATAACTAAAACATAACTAAGAGAGAGTGAGAGAAGAGAGAAGAGAGAGAGAGAAAGAGAGAGAGATAAAGAGAGATAAAGAGAGAGAGTGAGTAAGAGAGAGTGAGTAAGAGAGAGAGAGAGAGAGAGAGAGAGAGAGAAAGAGAGAGAAAGAGAGAGACACACACACAGGGGAGCAGCGGTAATTAGAAGTTGAAGGAAATTAAACAGCAACAACAGTATAAATCAACATAAATAATGATTTTCTTGTAACTCTTACATCTTGGCAAAGGTTACTGTAGCTAACTTTATTTGATTGTTTTAGTTAAGATTGATCTGATACCTGTAACAAATATAACTGTCAGCCTTTAATTGAAACATCATATAAAAGATTACCCATTTTATACATAACTATACATAAACTGATTGATAATGGTTAATAAACAGTATCTTATCAACATATTCATCCTAGTGCAATAATAGAAATGCTCCACAATAAGCCGAGCTGATGAAATTGACACAGGCCTCATCTCATGATGGAGCAGTCTTCGTAAGGTGGATATGAGTTTGTTCAACTGTTGTCCTAATCTCTGTGTCTTAATAGCCTCCTAATTTAATTAGCAAAGTCTTAACCACTCTCAGTATGTAAAACACTAACCTCTGATTTGCTGTGAATGGTTTGATCAAATGTACCGAGAGTGATTTGCCTGAGGTTGAACATGCCTGCATTGGCAAGGCGACTTTTGGTTAATCTTTCAAGGATATCTTCAGGAATAGCAGAGCCGTCTTTGTAATGCCCAGACATCCTCATCAAAGGTTCCTTCTCCCATACCCAGTTTTCAAGCATTTGAGATGGAGCCTCGACAAAGTCTCTCTCAACATTGGTTCCACTGTATATCAGAAATAGTATTTCAAATTTGATCAATCCAATGGCTGTCAGTTGTTTTAATTCAATCTTATAAACAAAATCTTCTTCATCAACTGCGACTGCAAGTGAATTCACACATTAAAACAGTCTGATGCTAAAAAATAACTTTGTTTCTCTTCCTTTTCTTCAGGATATCCTAAAAATGTACAACATACAAGACAATTTCAATTGCATAAGCGATTATTGACATTGTAAAAAAAACAACACAACATAATTATGGGGTAACTAGTGTCACTCAGAAAGACTTATACAATATCCAAAGACAGTATGAGCAAATAATATGATTTGATAATCAATAAATGATTTCACAAAAAACAAAACATTGAGCTATGTTAGCTGTCTATATAATGTAAGAATTAGCCCTTACAATTACACACATTAAACTTAAGACATTGCTCACTATCTTTCCATAAAAATGTAGTGATAATCTATATGTTAAAAGCAAAACTTTTTTGTAAAAAAAAATAAATAAAAGTTATTAATAAGAGAGTGTCAACACCAATACAAGAGAACTAAATACCTGAAGAGAGCAAAATCTGCCTTGGCACAAATTTGGTGCATCACATGTCCAAATTCATGAAAATATGTTTCAACCTAGATAAAAAGATGGAAAGAGAACTTTAAAAAAACCCCACCCTATATTCCATTTTTTTTATCCATAACCAAATAAATTAAAAACGCTAAATGATATTCACAACAATGCATTATCAGAATGTCAATCAATGATTTTTAAAAAGCCCTAATAGAATTATGAATGAAATCAACTGTAATGCAATAAAATCATATCATTATTCGTTTAATGCCACCTAAGACAAATGAAGTATTAACAAACCATTTATGACGAAGAGAATACCGGTACTTAATTTCTATCCATATTCGACTGATATCAATTCAAATTATTAAAAAGAAGAAAATATATGTGAGGTTTTAATTAGTGCCATTTTGTCACACTTAATTTAAGTCTACCGTTGATAATAAAACAGTCTAGCCTATTAAAATATAAACACATAAATATCAAACCACATTCATAAAATGATAAACGTTAATTATCTAGCCTTAGATAATGCTTTAAATTTAAAGTCATTAACTATGTTAAAATTTGAGCATCACACTATTTGTCACCATGCTTCCATCCCTAAACTTGGTTATTAATTCAATATTAAATTCTATACGCCATCTACAATCCCTTATTGATTACAGAATGTTTCTTATTCACATATGTTATCTATTTGATCATTGCTAAGGCTTCTTTCAACTATCATTCATGAATTACTTTGTTGACTTGTAATCTTTTAATGAATTTCTTGATGATGACATGTGACCAAAAAGTAAAATCTCATATAAAGTAATGTAATTTATTTCAAACATCTTATTGAAAAGGAATGATTAAAGAACCATTCTAATCTATCAATCACATTAAATATAAACAAAATCCATTTTCAAATCCACACTTAGCGACTAATTTTCAAAAAATTTCAATGAAGTTGGAAATACATACCCCAAAATTTGTTAGAACCTAAAAACTAACCCTTACACACAAATACTGGTTACATCAGCATTGTTAAAATTAAATGCTCTTTCCACCAACCTCATCATGAGTGAGAAGAGACGGCTGATCAGCAGTTGGTTTAGTAAAGTTTGCGACCATTGCAGCTACTGCAACCTGCCTTTCTCCTTTGGGATCAATGCATCCAGGCTGGAAATGAACAACGTACACAAAATTCATAACAAGTGTATATAAGTAAAACATATCACCAATCTAAATTGTAACTAGTGTAATTCCATTTCTGCCAGCAATAAATCATTTTAAGCAAAAATATATTATATCTCATCTAGTGAAAAAGCACTACACATCATTAAATTTAACTTTTACACTATCAAATCTGTTATCATTTATGTAACCACTTCAAAAATACAGAGCACAATAATGAAGTAATTCATCCTTATGCATACAATTCACACTATGTATTGTAAATACACAAATATAGTATTAAAATTGTTCAATATGAAAGAAATTTATATTTAGCTAGTAAACAAAGGAATCAAAAAACATTTTATATCTCAATATGCACTTCAACTTGTCGATTAGAACATCTAAATACCCTCTCATCCTCATCCAACATTTCTCTGAAAAATTAATTGCACCAATGTCGTTGACTATGCAATACAAATTTGACGGTGAAGGGTAACTTACTTGCAAACCAAAGCAAGCAGCATGACCATACTTGCCCTCTCTTGGATGGAGATCAAGGTAGAAGTATCCAATCAATTCACCAGTCTTGTTATCATTCACACTGTACTGTAATAAAGAAAAAGTAACAAAATATAGCGAAGAAGCAACATAAACATGATAACTTTATATAACAAAGCATATTATAGTACAGTTGGCTTCACTTGTATTAAACTAGGTTGTAATTATTTTCAGATGTGCTCATTTTTATTTCATGGAATGGCCCAAATACAACAATATGAAATAATAGTAGCAAACATTGGACACAGCAATCCTTTTTATACACCCCCACTCCTTTCCAAATGACATAGCTACAAGCGCAGTCAACTTATAACGTCTTCATATATTTATTCTTTCAAATTGATCATTGTATTTTTTAAAATGAGATTACGCTTACAACATAACCAGTATGTAATAAAATGGAGAAAAAAGAGTGAGCATAATATTTATGTCAGCAGTTGAAGATGAACACGTTAACGTAAACCATAACAAAAACCAAAGCACCTACCAAAGTAACATCTGAGTGCCAAACATCATCTGTTTCAATCTGGACAAACTTTAGTCCAAGTAACTCCTGCAGAAAAATAACCAATATCACAGAGGAACTAAAAACTTTTTAAAATCTAAATAAGTTTGCTAATGTATATTAAATATGGACCAAAGGCATTCTTTATCAAAGAATTACCACTAATCAAAACGTCATATAGTAGATGTTACACCAAGGCGTACAGGTTCCAATAGACAAGTGCATATGCAATGTTAGTCAACTTAAAATTTTCAATAATCAATCAACTACAATTACAAGCAAAATAAAATAAAACTAATAAGAAGGTTGACACATCAAGCTTGCTCTTAGAACGAGATATTGTGCGCTTTAGAAATGTTCATATTATATTATTAAATGATTGATGAATGCAAGTATCAGTTAAGTGTTTTTAAAACCCCTGATCCCAGGATAGGTAGAATCTGACATCTAGTCCATTCTGATAAGGATGGTAAACTCGTAGGTCCTGTGGTTACATGTTTAATAATTAAAAACAAAATCGTTAGAATCACCAAAAGGTAAGTTCCTAAAAGCCACCACCTAGGCAAAATTAGAAAATTCTTATCAAATACAACAGCAATACTGCAACATAATCGAGTGAGTTGGCTAGTTGAAAATAGAAAAACAAAAACAAATCTTAAAAGTAACCTCAAGAGCAAGATGCATAAAAGGTGACATTAAGTTTAAAGTAGTAAAAAAAATATGTTCTTACTTGATAGATATCCAATAAGCCTTTAGTGACAGTTGACATGGGGAAATATTCCTTCAACTTTTGCTGATCAACTGCATATTTCTTCTCTTCAACCATTGTCATGTAGTAGCGTAAGTCCCAGTTGTTGATAGTGTTGTCAAATTCATAACCATGTTTCTGACACTGTAACATAAAGTTCCTTATATTAAAAACAATGTCAAATGATTTATTACAATATTAAAAAAGTATGTTGGTTGACAGATGCTAATAAAAAAAATATTAACCAACCCAAAAAAGCTGTAAAAAACTGCAAAAGTTAATGTTTGGTGACAAGCTAATATCTTAATTTTGATATTAACATTCAATAAACTTTTAATGATAATTCAATTAAAATGAATGATAACGGGATAAATAAATAAATATTAATAAATCAAATACATGTAATAAACTAAATCAATTTCTCAAAGCAAGTTATATGTGAAATTTAAATAAAGAAGTCTAATAAAACAGATAACAAAAAATATTATAATACATACAGTGAAAAACGGCTAATCCAAAAATATATACTATATGCTATGATGAGTACAAAAGACATGTATTGTCAAGTCGAGAAATCAGCCAATGAAATCGATTGGATCAAAACATGGCTTATTTTTTTCATTTATTCTATAAACTATATCGTATCAATATTTCAATATAACATATCAAGATTAAGCTTCTAAAATGTAATTTCATATCTTTATTCTTACTTAAACATTGCACTTCCTCATATTAAGCAAATTTCTTAAATCATAGATATTGACTGAGACAACTACAAATAGGCATAATTCGGTCAAATGATAAGATTATATCATATATTTGGTTTTAATTGAAGGAGAAAACATCATATATATAGTATTTATATATACCAATAACTCCAAACCTTCTGACTAGTTGTGACTGCTCAAATATATACTTTAAATCTTAAGGAAATCAAAGTACCATCATTTTTCTAGCAATGATAACTTTTGTTAAACAAATATATCCGTAAACCAAAAAAAAAAAGGTCCTTTGAATATTGATTAAATTTAATAAATTTCTACTTGACTGTATTACATCTTGAAAAAATGAGCAATAGCAACATACATTCCAACAATATATATTCTTAGAAAAAAAACTAAGGTAGAAATATACAGTATACTCTCAAATTAAATAAAAATATCTCACCTCTTCTTTCTTGTACTGCAAAAAGAGATCCAATTCATCTTTACGTAAAGTCTGAAGCTTTTCAGCAAGTGAGGAAAGGAACTGTGACACATTTTCTGGTTTCTTAGCCATTCTCATGTCCAATACAAAGTCTGCATGCGTACGGTAGCCCAAAATAGCTGCTTTCTATGGATTAAAAAATGAATAAATAAATAAAAATTAAAAATTAAATATGTAGACTAACATTACTTTACCACTACAAGTTTAAACCGGATTAAGGATTGAAGAATAAAACAAAATAAACAGTCTTGAATAATTTTTGTTAGCTGTTCCATAATAATATATCATATTTATTAGATGGTTTCATTCTTAACAATTGCTTATTAATCACAGTATTTATTCAAAGAAATAGTGTAATATGGTAAATGTAATTAATCTCTCAGAATTCAACTAAGATTTGAAATAATTGAAATTTGTCTTTCCTCCTTTTTAATAGTGAATACTGGAAAAAGAATTCAAAAGGAAGATTCCATGGAGAGTGCTATTCTTTCTCTTTTTTAAAATATGAGTAGTTTTTCTTTTCTTAGCAAACAAATATTCCTGGTATTTCCAGATTATTGTATATCTGAGATATTTAGAGTAAGTGGATTAAATTACACTTCTAAACAAAGTTGAAATTTGTAAATCTCGTATCGTATTCCTACAAAGATGGATTTACACCCCAAACACTAACATTGCAAATGTAACAAACATTAATAAAAAACCAAGTCATTAGAATTACTATACACAAGCTTACCTCATGCCTTAATTTGACAAGTTCCTCAAGAACAGGAGTGTTTTCTTTCATACATCTAGATAAAAAAGTAATGAAAAATAAACAATAACAATAATAATAATAATAATAATAATAATAACAATAATAATAATAATAATAATAATAATAATAATAATAATAATAATAATAATCACAGTAATAAAAATACAATAAAAATCATTTATTTATATAGAGCGAAATTCATTTGACTAAGATTCACATGCTTCAATATGCATAAACAAACATTATTCAAAGTATAAACACATTATAAAAAAGTATTATAAAGCAAATATAATAGTATGGTGCATTGTTTCTTACACATGAAAAAAAAAAAATAGATCATTATTCAGACAATGATAGATGGTATCAACATCATTTATCTTAATCAAAGATTTCCAAATGTTCAAAGAGATATCATAGGTAACAAAAAACAATGATATTGAAAACATCGATACACAATACGCCTAACTGTAATCTATATAGGAGATATTATCATGCAAAAGAAACTAAAAGTGTTTACCAAATAACATGAAACACAAGATTCAGAGTTAAGTACTATATAGAAAACCCACCTGGAATTGAAAGCTGTTTCTAGAGTTTTTCTTGTGTTTGGATTTTGAGCTTTCTTCATGCATGGAAAGTAGTGGGGATACTTCAATGTCACTTTGACTTTCCCATCTGCGCCCTGGTTGAATAAAAATAATCATATATCAGACTATATAAAGAATTTTTGAAAATAGATGGATTTGGAGGATGATTTTAGTCATCCCAATTAAGAATCAATATAGTGTATCTTCAGGAAATTGAAAATCTGGCAAATCGGCTCCAAGCAACGGGTAAAAAATTATTTTAAATATTTTATAATTTACCCCTGTGTTGTATGTTATGAATGCAATAATTCATCATACATTGTTATGTCCAGTTTGAATAGTTTATGTTGTAACCTGTTCTTGTTTCTTTTTTGTTTCAGTCCTATATGTTCTGTTTCATTGAAGATTAAAGCCTAGTATAGGCATTTACTCGTCTCATCTGAACGGCTTGTTAATTCATTTCACTCTGTAATAGGGAAGAATGGGTAATCAGGATGATTTTAAATTCCCCTGAGACATCCCAATTAGAGAGGTTCCCCTGTATCTATATCATACTAAAAATTGCAAGTTTTAAAAATATTATACTAAAACCTTTTAAGCCTTTGCTCAAATATTCTGAAAAAATTCTAAAGACATAAAGAAATCAAAAGATGCCAGGAGGTCATGCGTGGTTGTCAGCAGCTGCGTTTCGCATGAATTGCCAGCTCTGAATCCATAGTTTAGGTGTGTCAGTACTTTGTGCTCATCTAGATGGTTCAACATATGATGGCACACAATTTGTCGTGATTGGTCACATAAATTAAGCTATTGCCATTTAAAACAATGCATAATGCCATCTCATCTAAAAAATTTTTTAAAATATGCAAAGTCATTGTCAGCCATAATTTCAACTATGCTAGCTTATTAATTTCTCCACAATAAGAGTTAGGTAGGCACTTTTCAACCAATAACCATTCAATAATTAATTATATTTAGGGGTTCTCAAATAATTGGTCACTACTCTACAACAAAATAATTACTCCAGGAATAAACTTATAAAAATACTTGGGCTTCTCTATTGGAAGTTGTACATAAACCTTACCTTTTCCAGACTCTTGATAAAATCTTCCGGCAAACCAACTTAAGAGAAAAGAAATAGAAAGAAAAGTCAGGAATGAATATGTAATAAATAGAATTAACAATATCATATTTGTTATTCAAACTATTCACAATATAACCTATAAATATGGAGTTAACTAAATGTTATTGTATTTAATGTTTCAATAAAATATATACATATATATATATTTTAATTCTTATTTTCTTAAAATATGACATTAATTTGATAAAAATGATAAAAAAAATCCATAACCAGAGGCTCCTTTTATGTATCACCCACATATCGAAAGGAACTACACTAATCATACAAAAGGTTTAATTTTAAACAACAGCTTTACACTTTTATTGTAATATTTTGCATTAAAATGTATTAAATAAAAAGAAAATGTTTGCTTTAAATGGCATATAATCATACAATGAATCATAACATGTCATCATTATCAATAATACAGTCTAGATCATTATAAAACCAATGATAACCAATCAAACTAATCATATGTACCAAGCTCTTGCTCTGTAAATTCAAGGACAGTGTTTTCCTCATTCAAGTTTTTGGAGAAATCAATGGAAAGGTCACTCATTCTCTTTTTGATTGCTTTGATTTTATCTTGAAGTTCTTTTGATAAATGAAGACCTGAAAGTATGAAGACATGATTTAAGAAGGAAATATGTTAAAAAATAACATCTATTTAAAAAAAAAAAGAAACATTGAGGTTTTTAAAATAAAAGGACCATACATAAGAGATACATTTGCTCAAATGACTTCAATTTAAAATCATGCAATAAATAAAACAAACCAAATTTTTTTCAAAAGAATGTCCATCATTAATTCTATATTTCCAAAACCTTTTATTAAAGCCATATAATCATGAACTTAAAGAACTTAATACATATGTAAATGTTAACACATCACATGATAAAAAGAAACACTTGCTAAAATGACTTCATTTAAAATCATGCAAAGTATAAAATAACCCCAAAAATATTTCCAAAGCATATCCATCATCAATTCTATATTTCCAAACGTATCATCAAACCCATATAATCATGAACTTGAATTAAATACATATGAATGTAAATTATAACACATCATAACATAAATAGATGAAGTATCAATTCACAAGTTAAGACAATTGAATAAAAATTACAATCCATGAAAATTAAATCTCATTATTGTAACCATACCATTCCGTTTTCCTAATTTAATTACACGCTCAACAAAACGCTTAGCCTCTGGTTTGAAGGCCTTAAAGCTGTCTGTGTTCTGTAAGGCGACAAATGACTCAAATACATCTTGACGCATGCTGGAAGAAAAATAAAGAGCATGAAAAAAAAAGGATCATGATTATAACTTTTGTTTTATTCCTTAAAAATAAATTATTCTAAAGATACCAGATCCTATTTAGTCAATAATTGAAACAATAACAAAAACAGTAAGTACCGTAATCAATTAGAATGACAGGAAAAGTCTTAAGTGGTCAAAAGAGTTATGAAGGCGGTAACACCTTAAATAGTGGAAAACCCATACCTGTGTAATCATAAATCATAACTAGATGCATACATACAATGATTTTATATCAACGTTAAAATAGAAGTTTTAAAAAATTTTTACGGTAATGGATAAAATTCCCTGCTAGATTTTGCATTATTTATTAAATGTTACAAGCAGATATAAATTTCAAAGAATGTATTAGGAAGAAAATAAAAGGGGGGGGGGGGAGACAAGAACAAAAAAACAGCGCGTAATAAACCTGAGTATTTGTAGTATGATATAACGCAATAAAATGTGTTTTTTTTAAAACAAAGATATCTTTATCTATCAACTTACCTTAACTCAACGTCAAACTCTGACAATTTCTTATCAATTTCAACACTAATGTCCCTTAGATCCTTATCAGGGGAAACATTTTGCAAAAAGTCAATATTGTTTCGCTCCACTGCATACCAGCAATCACTATCGGCCATTGCCTGAGAATTTAATAGATATTTTAACAAACACACATATATATATATATATA